>APFE031098408.1:0-53664 GCA_000404065.3 Pinus taeda
AAGCAAGCTATTTATGAGAAGGAAATGTTGGCAATACTACATGCACTTAAAAAATGGCAACCTTACCGAATTGGAAGATTCTTCAAGGATGAGGATATGGAAGCATTGTTTTGTGCTATTTCTATTATCCAACCAGATTGGATAAATGAAGCAAGGCATGAATGGAAGAAGGACGAAGAAGTATGGCCACTTATTCAAAAGTTGCACAAGATCCCAATTCAAACAATATTGCCAGAAATTGAAGAGGAAGGAAAAATCATATTGGAACCTGGAGCAGTCACAGAAACAAGAACCCGACAGCTACGAAATCAATCACTTTCAGAGTATCTCATCAAGTGGAAGAAATTACTTGTTGAAGATTCCACATGGGAGGACAAGAATTTTATACAGAAGTATCAAGAACTACTCAAGCGTTGATGACACCACTTTTTGAAGGAGAGGGGCATGTTAGGCCCTTATACTACTAGTGTAATCCCTTATTGTTATTAGTACAACCCCCTTATTATATTGATGTACCCATGTAGTGTCCATATTGTTACTATTGTGCCCCATAGAATCCCACTATTATTATTATTGTGCCCTTACATTATTATTGTTATGTCGGCTCTGATTATATTATGACCCCTTAGACTCCTATATATAGAAAGGAGGTCTTTTCATTTGCATCATCAATGAATTGTTCATTTATGTGTAAAGGAGGTTGCCTCCTCGAAGAGGCTGAATTCTAAGGCGTTGATCTATCTTTTCTATCTTTTCTTGAGTTGGTTTCATAACACTTGCACTGGTTTCTCCTTCACATCCACATATCTGCAAAGTAAGTTACATATGACATCTACAGTAGTTTGTGATTCTCTCTTTCATGGTTCAAGGCTTCAAGATGCTGCAAACACCACAGATCGTAAAACAAATCTAATCAAATATCAGAAAAGCAAATAAGTTCTCAAGCCTTAGGCTCTGATACCAAATTAGAAAAATAGATATAACATAGAGATAGCAAAACTGTAAATTTTTGAAACCCACACCACACAAAACACATAATAAAGTCCCATTTTATAGAAATGAGATCGATCATTACATAATCACAACAACCTGGAAGATAAAGGCTCATACTTAACTCTAACTCACTTTTACATTGAGTAACCACACGTTGTAGAACATTACCTTGAAACTCACACAATCTAAAATCTTCATTTCTCTATTATCTCTAACATCAACATCCAAAAGCTGCCAATCCATTTTTCCCTGTATTAGAATACAATCATAATTCCTTAACCAAAATTACAAAATCATAGCCTGAGACACCATGTGGCACAAAACCACTACAAGTAAAAACGATGTGCCAAAAACTGCCAAATATGGATGCAAAAAATTGACTAAAATTTTATTTTCTAGGGCGTTGCCCTCGAAACCTGAAACCCTGCCCACGACTAGGGGGGCCTTTACTTCACTAAATAGGAGGGACTGTTGTCCCTGTGTGACCCCCGATCAGACTTGATGCAACATATGACAGGTGGAGATAGTTGTGTAAAGAATATAACACAAACCCAACATTCTTCCACTTGTTTTTTTTGCATAGGGGGTTCATAATAGTGCATGATCAATAATCCAAGGTAATAATACCATTATTTCTCTACAATAAATAAACTTCATAATACTCATAGGTTTTGTTAATGAATCTCCTATATTCTTTAAAGTGTCCACACTTTTATCAATAACACATTCCTTGGTTTCAACCACATCTCTTATAAAATAATACTAAACATCAATATACTTTGTTTTAAAATGATAAACTAAATCTTTTATATATTTTTTATTTTATTACTATTCATATATTAAAATAAATATTTTATTATATTTATCAAACTTAAAAGATGAGTGTTATGTATTTCTTCTTAACACCTCACAGGTTCAAAATCAAAGGGGTAGAGTACATATGCCTTAGTAGACTTAGTAGTCAAATAACTGGGCAGAGATAGTTCCATTATCCCACAAACAAGAGGATCTCTTACACCAATTTAATCTCTGACTTAATCGTGACCTCAAAATTAAATAATAATAATAATATAATAATCCCAAATCTATATACCTTCATTAAACTTTTGAAATATAATTAATATAATAAGCAGCGACTCAAGAGATTCATCTAATCTTCCATTCAAATCCATACAGATACCCAAAAAATTAATTGTTTTTTAATAAAAAATTTACCCTTCCCAACCTGAACGATGTGATATCTCTCAAAATTTAGAAATTTATGTATTTTGCTGGATGATGATCAACCACAAATATTTTTCACGTTTATTTAATAAGAAAATGTCAAAAAGTTGACCGTCATGGGTGACAGCCGGCCGGCGGGTTGCAAGCCCCACCAGAGTTTGAATTTTACACAAAGTCGGTAAAGAGGGTTGGATTGGCTTAGCCATCAAGGTTGACCGTGTAAGCATTATCCCCACACTTATTAAAACAAATTCTTCCTGTGCACTCTTATTTTAATCTGTCAACTGTACTCCGAGGATAATAGAAATACATTCAATAAATATATGAACGAGTCCGCGATTTGTTTCCAGTTGTGAATTTTTCATGCATGCAATTCAAACTAGTTGATGCAATGAATGAATTCCAGATGGGTACTGCCTTTTCAATAATCACATCCTTTTCTTTTTTGTTTTATCAATGAATTTTTTGCTGCCTCTTCTCATTTTCATTAGATCATTAATGCTCTTTGTACCCATGATTGGGAACAATGGAGTCTATAATGTATGTTGCACACAGTAACTCTGAGAAATCCAGAGGTTCTAACTTTTCTCAGAGGCGGCAGCAGCAGCAATGTATGTTGGTATACAGTCAGGATCAGCTTACCATCTCAATACAGGAAATCAATGCGTTTTGTTGCATGGCCAAGGTCAGTGTCTATACTTCAATGTAACCCTTCATTTTTAGGTTTTCTGGATGTTTAACCTGCAGGCCCAAAAAATATATCAGTCACCCACGAGTTAAGCTACTGGTTTATAACCACTTCTGTGCAATTCTAGGATAGATATTCCTTTTTATGTGCTCTTTAAAATCATATCAATGGTCATGGCAGAAAATCAGCTCAGATTTTCTAAATAACTTCAATGCAATTTGCTTCTGGTTGTGGCCTTTAGGGTTGCAGTATGCATGTGGGAATTTTTTTATGCTTTCGGAGATTGAGATGTGTTTATGTTTATAATAGCTCTCTTCAATCACAAATTGCACTTGTTGAAAACAGGTGCTTATGCTTTAAGACCTCTCTGAGAAGTTTTACAAGAATTATAAAACACAGTTCATACAACTAAATTGACTAGATGAGATGTCTTATTGGAAAAATGATATTCTGCTGCAGATATGCTGTCGATGTCGATCAAGAGTGTGATCTCATTGGAAAAATTGATGTGGTCTGCCTGGTTCCCTGTATGCCATCTGAGAGCCTGTCAAAAAACTTGATATGCTGTATAGCTGGCGTACAGGGAGCCATGCAGATCCCTATTCTCTACTCTTCCTTAGCATTACCAGCCTATTCAGGTAATTTTGTTTTCTGTATTATCATGCAAATCGATAAGTAAATGGTGGATGGATTTAATATTCATAGTCTTATTTTGTCATTAGCTCTTCATTTAATTTCATTAAGAAAGGTTTGCATTAGTACAATAACTCTGGTCATAACTTTGGTGATAGATAAATGTGAAGTGTATTTGCTGATGTTATAGCTAAATGTGAAGTGTATTGGATTTTAGTTAAAAGTGATGTTGATTATGATAATGTTTGATGCTTCTTTTATAACACTCTTGAATCTTGTAAGGTTAGGTGAGATAGTTAGATTGTTACGTTAGGTTTGTAGGAATTTAGTAAAAGATATAGTAAAATACAGAATTACCGAGATTGAAAAACTAATGGAGTTTTAAAGCTTTTTTTACATTAAGATACCACTTTGTCATACCACACTAAAAATTGCTTGCATAGAGAATATATAAAACTATTTATTTAACTCAATCTAGCACCTTGTTTGATAGGGAACTCATTATTGCAAACTGCTACTTGTGCATTGAATGCACTACACTGCCAAAACTATTGACTAAGTAAATTACCTAACAATTGGCAGATGTATTCAACAATTACATTCAACTCCCCCCCTTAATTTTGACTTCATCTTCATTACAATTTTCAACATAGAGAATTCCTAAGTGCTGTCTTTGAAATTCAAAATTTTCTTTTGCAATGGCTTTGTAAAGATGTCTACCACTTGATTTTTGGAATTGCAAAACTAAAAATTGACTTTAGCATTGTTGACTAGCTCTCGGACGAAGTGAAACGGGCATCAATGTGTTTACTTTTGTGGTGAAATACATGATTTCTAGAAAGTGCAATAATTGAAATATTATCATAGAAAATAGGAGTTGGCTCCTTCTTCTCTTTATGCTCAAGATCACCTATCAATCTTCTTCTCCAAACTTCTTGGCATGCTACTCCTATTGTTGCTACATTGCTTCTACTAATGAAGTGGAGACAATGGTCTGCTTCTTGGATGCCTATGAAATCAATCCTATACTAAGGTAAAATGCATATCTTGAGGTGCTCTTTTTCTCATCAAGACTTCCTACAAAATCACTATTTGTGTAACCAACAAGATGGCTATCTTTGGAATTAGTGTACATAATTTTATACTGTTTTGTTCCCATAATATATCTTAAAATCCCTTTTCCTACTTTCCAACGGGTTTCTTTTGATGACTCCATAAACCCAGATATTGTTAATTTTTGCAACTACAGTCAAAATCCACCTTGGACTGCTCAGATGGCCTAGATGATGATTGCATTAGATTCCTCTTTTCGAGAGGACCAAAATCAACCTAAAGATCACCTTATTTGGACAAGAGAAAGTTGGTTTTTGAATTTATTTATTCATACATGTATTATGGAATGGGTTAGCCATAACCACATGTGTAATTGCTTAGGTCGTCCTCAACCCCAAGTGGACACTCATGAAAGCCTATAAATATTAGAGACCTCAAACTCATTTGGACACATTCGATCAAGCTATCTTCTCTTCTCTTATTGTCTTGGTTAGCATATGCCTGTCAGAGGAAAGTTTGCACAAGGGTCTGAAATCTCAGGTTTGAAGCTCGCATTGATCTAGGGTTTTCTAGATCTCGGACGATGGCATAGAACTGGAAATTTTAGTCCCTGGACGCCGACACAATGTGTTATGGGAGCGTCTAGGGGGCCTTGGACGCTAGAACAGTGGGTTATGAGAGCATCCAGGGCTTCAAAGATAGATCGAGCTATATTATTCCCCGGACGCTCGTACAAAGTGGTCTTAAGAGCGTCCAAGCTGCTATAGACGCTCACGCTGTAGCCTTATGAGAGAGTCCAGGGCTTGAAGTAGGTTTGGGTATGTTTTACCCCAGGCACCCTCATCCATTTCCCCTAGGAGCATCCAGATTTGTTGCGAACGTAGTCATCCAATTATGCTAAGAGCACCCATATCTACTATAGATTCTCACATAGCTCCTCCTCCTTGCATCTGAGACTCATGGATGAGATTTTTGTATGCCAAAGATTCTACTCTCTGACAACAGTGTTCAATAGTATCTAGCAGTTGACTACAGCCAGTGACAACACATTACAACCTCCAAAATAAGGATTTTGATTATAAGCATGATTATATCTGTTTGATGGATAACATAGTTGTTTTGTTGCATAGATAATGTTATGGATCATTGTACTCTCTTTTGTTGAATCATTTGATGACGATTTAATAAGAAGAATATTTTCAAGGGCTTTCCCCATATCTCAGATAAATCCTGGTGCCTTTATGTGTGTGTGTGATTTTTTTCTATTGTTCCTTTATGTTCCCCTGCATTGATGATGATGTTGTTATTTCCATATAATTTCATGTACTGATGAATAATGAAGAAATGCAATTATCAAAGCAAAGAGCAATGTAGCCCTATGAAAAATTAACATGGTATCAGAGCTGCGCTGAAGAAAAGCCATGGAGATCACCCCGATGATGGCACCTTTGATGGAAGCTAGAAGTGGATGGTGGAGACCTAAAAGAATTCTAGGGTTTGAAGAAAACACTGGCCACCTTGATTATTAGGGTTTGATGGATTCTATGAGGTTAGGGTTGGAGAGAAAACCCTAGTTTATGGAAACAATATGAGATATGGAACTTAGCTGGTCAATGTGAAGATGATTAAGTACTTGTGGGAGATTTGATAAAGCCCTAAATGGGATAATCCCTAGTAGGCCTGGTTGGATAATTAAAGACAACATTGGTATATGGACCATGGACTTTGATGGCTCTTGAATATTGTTTCAAGAAGGAGAGGATCACCTCTCATTGAAGATAAGTATTTCTTGACTTATGATGCCACTTACTTTTGTTTAGACCTATGGATCTGATGATTATTTTTATTGCTTATACTTCCTGCATATGTATTTGAATATAAGGATGTTTCTAGCCTCCTTGATGAGATCTAAGGAGTGGATCTTTCTTGAGGATAATTTGAAATGCAGGAAGGATGATTAGAGCTGGAAAGGTTAAGAGGAACTATATGAAAAGATGTCAGAATGCTACAAGCTACCTATGAGAAGGTGCACTAGTATTTGAATACCACATGGTATGCATGGTATTTTAGCTATAAATTTTGATGGCTAGGTAAGCCCTAAGGTATGGTGAGAATGTCATTTTCTTTGATGGCTCATACATGCATATGAAAGCGACTTGGATATATGTTTCCTATAATGAAATAATGCACCTGGTGTTGAGCATTTTGACCTTCTTGAATTCTGTGAGGCTATCTAATGGTGATGCATTGGAATACTTGATGTTTGGCGAACATATATCTATTGGATATCTTTATCCTATAAGGAAGCTAACACCTTGACTCTAGTAGATGATACTCTTTATACTTGTCATGCATGGGTCATGTTGGATTTCAAATAGAAGGTCATTGACTCCTATACATGAGTCTGCTGATAATGCTTGTGATAAGCATGATGAAAGCATATGGAAATATAGATTGGCACTCTCATTGTTTTGATAAAATTTTTATTGAATGACCTTACTTGATCTTATTGATCATGATAAGTATGGTAGCCTTGATGTTAGAGGTATATCTATGAGATTGATATTTTGGATCTATTAATTCCAGTGGTCATGACTTGATATCATATGATAAAGTTGAATGCCATAACTTGATGGAGTGACCTGATGGAAAGTGCTATTGTATTCATAATCTTTGAGATATGATGTTTCATCTATATGCTACTTTGAGTTTAAGCTTTGATTAAAGATTGATGTCATGATACTAATAGCCATGATAGGTATATGTTTATGATCTAGCAGATCTGTTGTTGCATGACTCTAGTAGAGACAGGTTGATGACATGAATGAATATGAATAAAGTAGATCCCTAGTCAGAGGGAGACTCTCTTCTCAAGTATCATACCCATATTAATATTTTCATTATGTGCTGCTGAAGTATGATTTATCTGCATCTGATAGTATTGATTTGCAACAAAGTCTCAGATTTGAAGGGTTTTTTCTCCGGACACAGTCACAGAACTAGGAGATCTCGTCCTTGGATTCATGAATGCTAAGGCCCAGAGAGCATCTAGGTAGCTAAAGATGCTCCCATGCTAACCTGAAGGGAGCGTCCAAGGGTTTGACTACAATTGACCATCATTTGAAGCTTTCTGAAGTTGTTTTAACTTTGAATCAAGGTGTCTCTGACATATTCTATCACTATAATCTAATTTTTGAAGTTTTTGGGTTAGATTGCTGATCACATAAAAATGAAATATTGTGCATGAAATTGGATGTTCACCTAGAAGATGTTAGTTCCACAGATGTGTTGTAGATTACAAGATTTGGAAGGGGGAAAATTTTGAATGTTTGCCATAATATGAACATGCAGGCTGAACTTGTGTTTGCAGGTGACTGAGACATCCATATAGATATGTCACTATGTTTATGCTACAGGAGGTTGGCATGATTTCGCTGATTGATATAGATGAACAACGTGTTGTCACGATTCTTGATAATAACTTTGAATTAATGATTGGGATATGTTTTGACTAGAGATCTCTCTATGATAGAAAATTTGGACTTGATCTAATGTCTAATGATCCGATTTAACAATTGTTGATTTTCCTTGATGTCTATGCTATGTGGGCATAATGACTTATGTGGGTATTCTGAAAAATGATTTTTTATTGGCCTCCTTGTTCCTAGCACAATGGTTGAGGTACTCATTGTTGTGATTCAACATGAAATTGGAACTTGTATGAATCATCCTTGGTGTATGCATCTGCACCTAGCGACATAAATGGCTTGATGACGTTTCAGATTGATATTGAAGGATTGTTTACAACTTGTTGAAATGATAATAAATGAAGTCACAACTTGATATGAGATCTCCCTATCACCTAGTTGAAAGTATTGATACTGTGATAATTATGACTTTGATAATGGTCGTGATCTAGCTTCTAAACTCTGATGAGTTGACTTTGTTGTTGTGATGGTACACTTTGATTTATGTAAGGCTGATTATGCTAGATTAGCAAGGCATTATGCTTAGAGAATTGCATGAAGTAATCTACTTGATCCAGATATGTCCATAGTTGACAGTTATCTGATGAAGTGAGGATGATGAGTTCTAAGATATGGATTTGATATTGATTATGGTTTTGGTTTTACATACTGATGGTCTACTCTTGATAGGTGATGAGCCTCTGATGATCTAGGTAAGAGGGAGATGGCCTCTCGAGCTTGAAATTATGTATCACAACATGTTGAATTGAATTCTGGAATTTGGGAAAGAAATTCCATATTGCAAAGCTATTGAAAAATGTTTTTGAATAATGAAAATGAAAATCCTTGGAGACTCCGATTTGAAGTTCAAGATGCTTGTTGAACTTGACATGGCACTAGAAAATTGATTGAAGCATTGATGTTCCATTTTGAACATCCATCTGTATACATATATGATGTACATAGAACCTGAATAAATTCATGACTGAGCCACTTCATTCACAAAAAGTTTTCACCGAGCATCCTTTGAAATATCTGCATCAGGTATTCTATTTTTGAAACTGAGATAATTCTCCTATGATATGTGACTACATGGATGCATTATTGTTGATAAAGTTTATTGTTAAGCGCATTTGGATGTTTCTTTAGTATGAGATCTGCCATGATATCTTGGACGAGAGGTCCATAGTACGATTGAGGATGAGTATGATGTTGCTAGCATGATGAGCTATGAGGAAGGATGAAGAAGCTCCTTATAGAGTTGTCTGAACATTATTTGGATATGACATGGATACATTATGATTTGATTGGTAGAAAATTCCATATATATATATATATATATATATATATATATTTGGGACCAAGATACTCTCATGTATTGAGACAATGCAGTTGTATGAGACAAGGTCAGGCTTGTGGTTGGTTCCTCCTTGAGAGGGAGGATGATTATAGCATCCTTTTGTGAATTATATGATTATATATGATCTGACATGATATTTGATTTAATGTTTTGTATGAATAGGAAACAAATGCTATTGGGACATGATATCTGATTTGAATATGATGAGAGAAACACTGATCGAAGATACTGAGCCAACTCTTCCTCCCTGTCTAAGCTCCCAGGGAGTAATTGAGATGGAGGGCTCCTAGGGTTGAGGGAAATCTAGACAATAGGGTATGACCCTTACCTGTTACCCATAAGGTTGGAGAATGCTGCTCCCCTATCTTCATAGGGTCAGAGAACGCTGCTCCCCTATTTGGGCTTTGCAGAGTATACCCCAGTTGGCATCATACCCACAAGAAAGTGGGCTTGTCGGGAATACCTCTCCTTGTTTTTCCAACGAGTTGAGAGTGTACTTGGGGTGTACGACCCAAGTCGATTATGATGCAGGTGTTCTACCACATGAATAGTCAAGGTCATCGATGGGGATGGGTTGAGATAACCCTACGTGATTCCAAGTTGAGATTGAGCTCCCTGATGTGATCCCAGGGTCAAGATGTGCTCCCCTGTGTGTTTGGATATCCTATTGTTCGATATGGGGTTGTAGATGCATAGCTCCCCCATGAAATTTTGGGACGATATGTGTTCCTCGATGTGGTTCTAGGTTGAGATGTGCTCCTTGATGATATGCTCTTTGATGATGATTCATGATGATCCAGGTAGTAGCCAACTAACAAAGATTCTAGATAGAAGCCTGATGGATATAGGGTGGTAGCTTGAGCTCCCCTTTGATAACAAATTCTTCTTCTTTTAGATTCGATAATGTTCAAAATATGAGCACGAATAATCAAGAGATAAGCAGGGACAAGTGCGGGATACATCAAGATGTACATTGATGATCTGTGATGGTGAGATACTTTAGACGGTCATGGGATGGTGACTACATGACAAATATGATTAGTGATAATACATGATGACACTTGAAGATTTCAGAATGACATATAGTTTTTTGGATAGATATTGGTAGGTGGAATTCCCCTCCAGTTGAGAGGGAGTGTTAATTTTTGCAACTACGGTCAAATTCCACCTTGGATGACTCAGATGACCTAGATGATGATTTTATTAGATTCCTCTTTTCGAGAGGACCAAAATCAACCTAAATATCACCTTATTTGGACAAGAAAAAGTTCATTTTTGAATTTATTTATTCATACATGTATTATGGAATGGGTCGGCCCTAACCACATTTGTAACTGCTTAGGTTGTCCTCAACCCGAAGTGGACCCTCATGAAAGCCTGTAAATAGAAGAGACCTCAATATCATTTTGACACATTCGATCAAGCTATCTTCTCTTCTCTTATTGTCTTGGTTCGTACAGTTCTTTGGGAGGAAAGTTCGCACAAGGGTCTTAAATCTCAGGGTTGAAGCTCACATTTATCTAGGGTTTTCTATATCTCGGGCACTAACATATAACTGGACATTTTAGTCCATAGATATTGGCACTAAACTGGACATTTTAGTCACTGGATGCTGGCATAGAAATGGACATTTTAGTCCCTGGACGCTGACACATTGTGTTATGGGAGTGTTCCGAGAGCCTTGGAAGTTGGCACAGTGGGTTATGGGAGCATCCAGGGCTTTAGAGATAGATCTGGCTGTATTAGTCCCCGAACACTCACACAGAGTGGTCCTGAGAGCATCCAAGTTTCCATAAGCGGTCACACAACAACCTTATGAGAGTGTTTAGGGCTTGAAGTAGGTCTGGGTATGTTTGACCCTAGACGTCCTCATCTAGTTCACCTGGGAGCATCTAGATCTCTTCCAAATGTAGTCATCTAGTTATGCTGAGAACGTCTAGATCTGCTATAGATGCTCGCAAAACTCCTCCTCCCTGCGTACATGACTCATGGATGAGATTTTTTTATGCCGAAGATTTCGCTCCGTGACAACAATGTTTAGTAGTTCACTACAGTTGATGAAAGCACAATACAACCATTAGAATAACGGTTTTAATTATAAGCATGATTAGATTTATTTCATGGATACCATAGTTGTTTTCTTGCATAGATAAAGTTATGGATCATTGTACTCCCTTTTGTTGAATCATTTGATGAAGATCTAAGAAGAAGAAGATTTGCAAGGATTTTCCCCATAGTGGATTTTGCCATGGTCTCATACCAATATTGGTGTCTCTATGTGTGTGCATGCTTTTCTTCTATTGTTCCTTTATGTTCCACTGCATTGCTGATGATGATGTTGTTCTTTCTATATAATTGCATGAATTGATGAATAATGGTGTAGATATGAATAATGTTATGATGATATGGGGTGAACTTAATGTATTAATGAAGAAATGCAATTATCAAAGCAAAGAACATTGTAGCCCTATGAAAAATTAATAGATATAAGGCTTATTGAATACATTATTTCAGTCCTTTTTGTTGTGATATACATTAGGCTATGATCTAGGTGGATGTTGGTGGCCACCCGCCTATTCTACTTGGACCCCCAACATTGTTTCTTTCAGTTCCCTTAACTGTAGCACAATTTACTATTTTTGGTAGTTTTTCACGTCAAACTTCTAGAGTCATTTTGATGCGCTAAACAATGTTTTTTTGAAAAATGTTCCAACCCAAAAGCCCACGGGCTTGCCCATATTTATGTTTTTTTTCGCAAATAGATATTTATAATATGGTACTGTGTGCACCAAACATAGATCATATGGCCGAATTATGACCCAAGGAAGTTGGCATTCCAACTAATCCCAACAGGGCCTATGAAATTTTGGTGCTTCATCTCCTAGGGTTATTTTTTTGGATGTTTAGGATTTCTCAATAATAAAAGGGCCTCTGAGCCTCATTACAACACAATTTAGAAGGCATGTAGTTGTCACATCTCTTCTCAAAGATAAGCTACCATCTCTGAAGCTAGTTTAATTCCATTCTGCATGTAAACAATTTGAGTATTTTGTTATTAATGAATTGAAGTTCAATTTTCGTTGTAGCTTTGTGTTTTTGTTTAAGTCTATATTTCATTTTTTTCCTGCATAACTCTAGATCAAGATGCCTACTAGCTACTTGTACAAAGTGAAATTGACTATTAGACTATTATCATCTTTGCTTAGCTTCGTTTCTAGGAAAATTGGTGTGTTTGTTGGCTTGCATTCACTCAACCTCAACCTTGTTAAAATGTATCTTGCATACTTTCTTTGACACTTGAGAATTTCCTTTTTAGAGTATTCAAATTCCATTCCAAGAAAATATTTCGTGTGACTAAGATTAGTCATCTCAAATTCCTTCTCCATAGTTATTTGAATATATTCATCTTGCAAATTTCTTGTGTAAATCATATCATCAACATAAATGTTGGAAATCAAAATATTACCTTGTATATCCATTTTTGTATAGAGAGGGTATGTTGTGTTTGAATCATTTGTTAAACATATAAGAATAAATTTTGCTATACCATGCTATGGGGCTTGTTTTAAGCCATACAAATCCTTTTTGAACTTGTAAACTTTTAGCGCTTGAACCTTGACTTCATATCCTAGAGGCTAATTTACATAAACTTCTTCCTTCAAGATCCCATTTAAAAATGTTGATTTGACACCCATTTGGTAATTACTAGCCAATGATTTTTAGCTGTTATTGTTAATATTGTTATGATAGTATCCAACCTTACTATTGGGGTGAATGCTTACTTGCAATCTACTCCAGGTTGTTGTGCAAAGCCTTTTGCTACAAATCTGGCTTTACGGTTTTCAATTTTCCCTTTTTCATTAAACTTGTTCTTATAGACCCATTTGACTCCAATGCTTGTTTTTCGTGCTCGTAGATCTACAAGACTCCATGTGTCATTCTTCTTTATTGCTGCAATTTCTTCATTTGTAGCTTCACCCCATTCTTTCTTTTTGATTGCCTTTCCAAAATGTGTTGGCTAGTAAGACAACAAAAATTGTACTTGTTCATTATCTAGCTATTCATAAATATATCTCAAATTTAATTATTATTTAACTATTTATTTATTTTAATGGTGGGATCAAATTCACTACTTAAGGATGGATTGTGTGCATTTTGTCCTCCTTGGTTTCCCCTTCAATTGGAACTTGTAGCCATGGCAGTCCTCCTCTTAATTGTTCTGTTTGTTGCTTCACTTGGTTCAAATGGATTTGGAGAAACTTGATTATTATTTGTGTTGAATTTTTGTAGCTATGGCTGGTCTTCATAATTAATATTTTAGCCCTTGATGTATTTGTAATGATAAATACAAAGAATTTTCTTCATGTTATTGTCAGAAGAGAAATTCTAAGGCATGTTCTTCATGTCCTTTTCAAAAGAGAAAATTTAAATTTTGAAAATAAAATTTTTTGGCTCCAAACAAACCAAATTGGCCCTCCTCCTAGTCAAGTCAGGCTCAGTCAAAGAGGCTCCCATTCATCCAACTAGACTTATATATATAAGGCATTTTTTCCTCCTTCTCAAGCATTAATTCGATCATCTGAGATTAAAAAAAAGGTGGATCTGAGGCAAGGAACATGATGAATATGAGGCTTCTTGAAGAAAAAATATGGAGCTTAAGTGTAGGAACGAATCTGTGAGGATATCTATATCTTTGAGGACCTGTTGTGGTATTCAACAACCTCCCCAATTGTCAATGATAGTAGTTAATGTTACATTTATAAATGGGGACCCTTTAAAAAAAACTTTCATCCAAAAACAAAACTTAGCATTTAGTCATTTCTTTTATTTTTTGAATAAAGCAAAGATAACAATCAAAACCTTTCTGGGAACTACTAAAGACTTACCTTTTCATATATAGCATGTCTAAAACCCACCAAAGGACCTTTCTAAAAAAACCTCAAAAATAAAGCAAAATGATTAAATAAGGGATCCATGGTCTCAATTATCATAAAATCCGATGAAAACAAAAGTCCTTAAGCTTTTTAGGCTTAAGTCTCACATCACATATCCCAACTTATAAAGAACTCTCTCTTAAAAAATGATATAGGGAAATTTGCGAGTTGTGAAACTGCGATGGCGCTTTGACGTTTATCACATCGCATTTCGGGCATTCAAGCAAATGCTTTTCACTTACCATCAACGGATATTGCAAAATGCGATTGGCACCCGGACCACACCTTAGAATATTAAAAGTAAATATTTCGAGTCCGTCAAGTCCATTGCATAGGATAAACCTAGCGATTAACAATACGTGAAATAGCTAATGGATGACTCGCATATCGCATCTCGCAGACACACAACAGAAGGTAAGAATGCTCAAAGGCACATCTTGCAATATTGCGATCTGCAATATTGCTTCGCAAATCACACAATCACTATCATCGTAGTATAATGGCTCACCACCCTAGAAGCTTTCATCCCGTTTTGCGATGCAAACATTTATGAGCAATAAAGCTAAGGGATAACGAATCATTGGTGGGCATTAGTGAGAAATAACTGCATTTATGCGTGAAAAGCCATTCAACATGATACGATATCTTGTTACCTGCATTCAAATAATGCTTCTTTTACCACCTTTACAAGCTATCTGCATTATTTCATTTTTACGTTCATATTTGAGTGTCCGATAGTTGTTGTTCTTCATTTAAGGGAAAAGTGCAGAGCAAAGCGTTGCGAATAATGGGGAAGAAAGGAAAAGCTGTAGCCTCTGAGAAGATAGAGATGACTCCCCTATGTTATGGCCTAAATCTACCTCAGGCTGAGAAAGGCAGGTCTAGGGTAACATCAAACCACGCTTAACCTAGTAGCTAGCCCTACCAGGTCGGGAGAGGGCTCTCTCCTTGTCAAACTCAATGAAAATATATCAAGGAAGGCTTGAGATTATTGATATAACAACTAATTTTAGGCTAGGTATGTTTGCTCAGAAGAATTTGATTGATTTAAATGATTGGTTGCTGGATCAGATGGGAAGGCAACTTTTGGGTCTGGGAAGTGAACACATATTTGCAGAGGTTTCTGTGGGGCGAGGTAGGAAAGTGTTTTAGCGCTTTGAAATGAGTGTAATGGTGAGTCTAAAGACTGGTGAGGAGCTGGAGAGGGCATGCAAAAGTCATGAGTCCTCTTCAAACAGTAGAAAACATGTAAAACTAAATAAACCCCAAGGAAGAACACTAAAACATCAATCAAGTCTAAAGAGATGATGGCACACATAAACATAAGATCACTGAATAACTGAGAGGAAAACAATGCTAAACACCATTACCACAAGAATCCCACAAAATGCTGCAAAACCCTAGTTTCTTTCCTTGCCAAATTGCAGAAGTGATGTACAATAGTGCTCAATGCATCCACAAGAGTCCAACCTTTACAAATGACTGAAAAAACACATGATATAAACCTCCAGACCACTTGTTCTATCCATCAGGGGTCAAATCCATGAGAAGAGGGCTGGTTTCAACCATATCTAAACTAGGAACACAAAAATAGGAAGTGGAACAACTTGCCTCTAAAACCTAGGAAACTGATTCATTCAACTCTAAACCACCTACAACTGATGTATTTACCTTATCAAGTCAATTTTTATCATTTTTACATCATAGTACATCAATTTACATCATTTCACATCATGAATTTGACCATAAGAGAGAAAAAGTCAAACTAGAAGAAAACTAGGCGAAAAACAGAGTTTTTGAGCAAAATTGGCACTTTTTCATCTTGTGTGTAGCACCATTTTTTCTGTGTGTAGCACTTTTTCCAAGCTACTTTTGGAGAGCTTCCCAAGGTCCAAATCAGGTGTAGGATAGCTCATTGGAAATCCCTATGAGTCTACTTTCTGGAAAAATTTGAATCTTTTGATTTGGAGTCCATTTGCCCCTCCAAAATTGCAACCTCCCAAGACTGCTTCCTGTCTGGCTAAAAAGTGGCAGAGAGGGCATTTATTAGGTGTTTTTGGCTCTTTTGGAGGTCCAAAACTTGTCAAAGTTTCCTAGTAATTTCTGAGCATGCATAAATTTTCATAAGGAATCCAAAAATGCCAAGTTTTCTTCAAATGGAGGTCCCTATCAAAAGCGAGCGCCGATGGCACTATGCACCTATAAGAAAAACCTGTTTTTTCCATGAAAAATTAAAAAATGCCAAAAAGTTCACCAAGTTTCTTGAAATTTGGCATGAGTGATCTATGTTAAGTGCTATGCTGAGACAATGATGCTTCAGCCAAGATCTTGAGCTTATCTTGCTCTTTTTTTCTCCTCAAATCTCTCTTTAACTTGGCTTTTAGGCTTCTTATCATTGTCTTGCAAATTTTGTTTCGGGCCAAATAGTGATAAGCCATGTGGCGCAACATTTTATTCTCCTTGTTGGCCTTGTCCAACAACTTTTCCAAATGCATGTTTGCCCTCTCTAACCATGATTCCAGGTCAACCTCAATTTCTTGCTCTAGTGAAGTTAGCTTGACCTTCCTTCTTTTTGCCAATTGTTGGTTTTCCCTTATGTTTTGTAGCTCCATGATTGTTTGCTTGTCCTCTAGTTGCTTGTTCTATTGCTCAAGGTAATTAATGATCCATTTAGCCCTCTCAATGTTAAGTGATAGGCTTTGGATCTCTGCTTTCTGCTCCTTGATGATCTCATCCTTGAGTGAGCCCAAATTAGTGTCCTCTTCCTCAATCAAAATGAAATCCCTATCTTGGCCTTCAAAAGGCCCTTCATCATGCAATGGTTTCTTTCCTCTATCTTGTACTTGCTCTGCTGAAGAAGAAGGCAAAGCCCCTTTCACCCCGAGTGAATATAATACTCGTTTGGCAGCTGCAAATAGTCTCCTTGTGCCCTTTTCATAAGTGACAAATACTGGCGCACCTGTAGTTTGAGTCTCATGAACCTCTGGCTGATTTGAAGGCCCTCCTTCCTCTTGAAACACTGATAGTGTCACCTGAGGGCTTTTGAAAACCTCATGTGAAATGAAAGTATCCCATGAAATACTCAACAAGCTCAGCTGATGCAAAACAACAATCTTGATTAATGAAGAATGATAAAGGCTACTGAACTGTTGAGGAAGAGGCTTCCTTTGCACCAATGTAGCCATCTTCTCAATATTTTTACATATGAAATAGGGGAGGTTCATCATCCTCACTCTAGTGAAATGCATCAATAATCTAACACGATAAGTGTACAAGCGAGAAAACCTCCCTTCACAGGTGAAATATTTGATAATGAGCTTCATGAGTGGAGCATAAGTGTCCTGTAGGTATCTAAAAGGAAAGACCCTACTGATTTTCTTTTGATAACTAGCCTTAACACAAGGCTCATAATGCTCTTTTCCCACAAGCTGTCCTTTGTTCCACTTTTCACCCACATTTGGAATACCTGTTGCTGCAGCTAAGGTTTCAGGTGTCAAAGTGAAGGAAACACCTGCTAAGTTCACCTGGCCATTATGAAGATGAAGGACAAATAGTCTGGCAAGTTCATAGTGGTATTTCACCCTCTCCACCCTTTCACAAAACTGGTAGCAAGACTGATGTTTAAAACATGTTACTGCAAGATGGCAAGTTAGTAACTCTGTGAGTGTGGTGGACTCCTCCCGGATGTGTTTTCCTCCCTTATGTGGTTTTCTTGGTGCATGAATCTCTTGGGAGGAATCACTCACAGTTTCCTCATCCCTTTCATAAGCTGAATCTGTTTCCATATTTGCAAATGTAGAATGTAGAATGATGAGTATGAAGAGATTTTCTTAAGTATAGGTGACCGATGTTTTCTTTTTTGGGATAAAAGGGTTGACTGATAGTATAAGTGCAAAGGAGGGTTTTGATGATAGCAATAGGGTTTTTAGGGAATGATAGGGTTTAGGAAAAGGGAATTAGGGTTTGGGGAATAGAGGGTAAGGTGAGTGTCAATGGGAGAGGGAAAGGGGAAGGGAATTAGGGAAATTTAGTGCAGGGGGATGGGATGTGGGAAAATTCGACAAGGGAGTGAAAACAACAATAATAACAAAAACCTTAGGCAGTTTTGACAACACAACTTTGAGGCAATTAGGGTTTCATTTTTAAGCACTCACATCACTATCATGGATGACAAAATCTCTTGCTAGGGCAAATGGGAGGATGTACTTACTTGTAGAGAGGTTGTTTGCAAATTTGGAGGCTTCGAAAATCGATGGAATGAGTTTTTGAGCTTGCTAACAGATGCTCCGCGCCAACGCCCAGGTGCTTAGTGCACTTCCTGTGTGTAGCACGTGTTGAAATTCCTTTGCAAATCCTACACCCAGTGTGTAGCGCCTGACAGGTGTGTCGCACCAGTGCCTAGGTGCGTCACGCCGGTGAAAACTTGAGTTTTTTGCTGTAACTTTCACTTGTTTCTCCTCAAATGTGATTTTTCCTCTTTCTCTCTCTCTTTAGCACAAATGAGGTCTTCTAACACAAAGGATAACTTTATATAGATTTTGACTTTAATTTTTCATTTAGAAAAAACCCACTTTCTTAAAGTTGAATTCACTTTGCTTTAAAAACCCTATTTTTTTTTTGCAGTTTTGGCTCTTTTTGTCATTTGATGAACATGATGCTTGGATGTTTTTATTTCTTTTGCAGTAGCTAGAGTGTTGGAGTTTGGCAAGGTGACCAAGGGCTATAGCTGAAGCTTTATTACATATGAAAACATTAAAATTACATAAATTTGTACATGAAAATAGAAAAACTATGTGTTCACCTCAAAATAGAGTTTTGAGGTAAAAACCCTTTATGAAGCAAATCATCAGTGACATTTGTGATTTTATGAACTTATTAAACATCCTCATGTGCCTGCTGACCTCTTATTGAGCTTTTGAAGACCATGGTAGCAAACCCTAGACCTAATGAGAATTTAAAACCCTAAAATGATTTCTGCAAGTGTAATGATAAAAAATCACTATAAATGACCTGAATTTATGAAAATAGGCAAGCAGGTAAAAACCACGAGGGAAATTTGATAATGAACCACTACCATCAGTTGATCCATGACCTAATGTAATGAAACTAATCGGATGGTACACCTAAATTGCATGCAAAAAGAAAATTTGATAATTGATGGAGGGATGAAGATACCGACACTAACATTGGTTCCAATGGGGATGGTAGCTCCTGGGAGGTGCCAAGAACTGCAGATATTTGGGAGAGTAGACCAATGCCTTATCCATTGGGCAATGGAGTCAAAAACTCAAACTGAAATGCATGATGGAAAACTGATGACTCAAAGACAAAAACTGACTTAAAACTCACTCAAGACTAAAACACAACTGACAAACTGGAAAATATGCTCAAAATGGAGCTTATTCAGTAAAACCTACTCTAACTTTCCATTCATCACCTGATCAAGTGAAATGAAATAACAAATGCAACCAAGTAAGCATTCTGGTTTTTGGAATTCTTCGCAAGTTCTTTCTTATGAACAACAAGAGAGAACTACTGAAAGGCAACTCCCATGAAAACTTGTAAACAGATCCGTTTAATAATATGGATTCTCTATCTGACTCCAAAAACACAGCATAAGGATCTTCAAATTCATGTGCACTAGGACTTAGCTCATCCAATGGATTACTATGCTTCTCCTCATACCATGAATGCAAACTTTGATCTAAGCTTTGTGACGAGACTCTTGCTGAAAATGACAAAGAAACCGGCTGCCAAATAAAGTTTGTATCAATACTTTTTTCAAGCTCACAGGTAGCTAATGGAGAAGGACTTTTACTGTAGACATCATCCAAAACATTAGCTATTGGTTCATGAAAACTTTTAAAATATTGTTGCAACCCATTTCCTATTGGTTCCGATGAGATTGCATGATTTCTACAGGCTGCTCATTTGAAGATATACTATGAAAATTTCCCTTAAAAAACTGAAATGATTCAAAACAAAATGGTATGGAATCATCTTGCATCATTTGATCATATGGTCCAGCTTCCAAGTCTTCATCTACAACCTGACATTCAATGGAATTCGGGGGCTGCAAATCTGGATATGAGAAGTCTTGAACAAGGTTTTCATTGCCCTCAAGATGGTCCAGATCAAAACTTATCAATGATTGAATTCTGATTGCATGAAAGTTGTCTCTAATGAAATGAAACGAAGCAAAACAAAAAGGCAAAGATCCTTCACTTACTTCAAAATTTGATGCACTTTCCTCCTCACTTCCATGGCTGATATGCAACGGTTGATCACTGTATTCGAGCTGCTGAAAATGAACTTCCTCCTTCGAAAAACAAGCTGTTGATTTGTGTACAAGATTATCCTCTATTTGGAGAACATAATCATCATCATATTGATCAAACTGAGGCAAATCATCAATTTAAAACACATAATCAAGCATACATGTCATATGAAGAGATCTCTCTTATCTAAGATGATCTATAAAACTAACATTATCTGATCTATGACAACTGGGATAAGAAAGAAAATGTTTTGGAGCAGCCATTTGTTCTTCTTCAATCAGCGAGCCATGGTCTTAAACATTATGCTCTTTCCTTGTGGTGATCCTTTGCATCATCTCTTCCACTGTGCTTACCAAAATGTCGAACTTTACCTCTAAAGATGTCGCTTCCTCTGGATCTATGTTCTTCATCTCTTCTTCCTTTAACTTTGCCCTTCTAATCAACAAATTAGCCTCTACATCTACTGCACTGCTTTGCATCTCTTCAATTTTTTCAAGGTTCCTTTCTCTTAGCTGAAACTCCATTTCCAGATCAAAGGCTTCCGGTTAGTGCAAGAGAGTGGATCCAGGAGGAGGTCTTATATCAACCGACATTGAAAAATAGACTTGGTTAAATCTGGCAGAAAACTGTTGTTATGTCTCCCCTGGCAATCTTTTCAGCTGGTTATACTCTTCTATAATCAAGAAAGGGTTATGTCTGATCACCCACTTTTCGAGGAACACTTTGACGAACTACTGGAAATCTGAGATGCTCGCATCAGGCAGGGTTTTGAACCAACTCTTGAATTTATCTTGCAAATAAAGAGCAAAAAGCCTAATACTAACATATTCTTCATCAACTTCAAAAAGGTCAAGAAAAGACTCAAAATTCAGTACATGTCTCTTAGCAGTGATGCTGTCGCATTCACCATAAAATCTTGGTAGATATAGGCAATGATTTTTAGGGAAAGCATGGGATATAGGAGGTAAAATCAGAGGCTTGTACTGATCTGGAATTTTAGAAGGTATAGGAGTATGTACAGAAGGTGTAGAATCAGTCTTGGTCTCTTGAGGCTCATTAGTTTGAAGACGGTCATCACAAGCTTCAGAAAAAGGGTCTTGATCAAGCTCAAAGGCATGCAAATCTTTAGTATTCACAATCTTCAAAGGGAAAGAATCAACTGCAGGCTGAATATCTTTTCTCAAATACAATATACTTTGCAAAGCCTTCTTGACATTCTCAGGAAAAGAGAAGAAATAATTTATAACAAAGAACATAATGTCTTGGATGAAATTCCAACTTGAATACCTGATCTGTCCATATCGTCCTTTTGTGTTTATGCTTGTCAGGTTCATCCTCTAGTGGAGTCCTTGGATCTGATCTCAAAACTGATTTGGAGTTTCCAGGTGAATGATGTCAGCCTTCTTGTGTCTAATCGTTGTTCACCATCAACAATCAGATCTGAACTTGATTACATTTTGCTGAGGAACATACAACTTCAATCCCCAATAGAGTTGCCACTATGTTATGGCCTAAATCTACCTCAAGTTGAGAAAGACAAGTCTAGGGTAACATCAAACCACGCCTTAACCTGGTAGCTAGCCCTACCAGGTCGGGAGAGGGCTCTCTCCTTGTCAATCTCAATGAAAATATATCAAGGAAGGATTGAGATCACTAATATAACAACTAATTTTAGGCTAGGTATGTTTGCTCAGAAGAATTTGATTGATTTAAATGATTGGTTGCTAGATCAGATGGGAAGGCATCTTTTGGGTCTGGGAAATGAACACAGATTTGCAGAGGTTTCTGTGGGGCGAGGTAGGCCAGTGTTTTAGCACTTTGAAATGAGTGTAATGGTTATTTTAAATACTGGTGAGGAGCTAGAGAGGGCATGCAAAAGTCATGAGTCCTCTTCAAATAGTAGAAAACATGTAAAACTAAATAAACCCCAAGGCAGAGCACTTAAACAACAATGAATTCTACCTTTTACACTTGATTCGTTTAGCTATGAAAAATAAAAGAGATGATGGCACACATAAACATAAGATCACTGAATAACTAAGAGGAAAACAAGGCTAAATCACATTACCACAAGAATCCCACAAAATGCTGCAAAACCCTGGTTTATTTCCTTGCCAAACTGTAGAAGTGATGTACAATAGTGCTCAATGCATCCACAAGAGTCCAACCTTTACAAATGACCGGAAAAACACATGATATAGACCTCCAAACCACCTGTGCTATCCATCAGGGGTCTAATCCATGAGAAGAGGGCTGGTTTCAACCATATATAAACTAGGAATGCAAAAATAGGCAGTGGAACAACTTGCCTCTAAAACCTAGGAAACTGATTCATTCAACTCTAAACCACCTACAATTGATGTATTTACCTTATCAAGTCAACTTTTATCATTTTTACATCATAGTACATCAATTTACATCATGTCACATCATGAATTTGACCATAAGAGAGAAAAAGTCAAAATAGAAGAAAACTAGGTGAAAAACAGAGTTTTTGAGCAAAATTGGCACTTTTTCATCTTGTGCGTAGCACCATTTTTTCTGTGCATAGTGATTTTTCCAAGTTGCTTTTGGAGGGCTTCCCGAGGTCCAAATCAGGTACAGGATAGGTCGTTCGAAAGCCCTATGAGTCTACTTTCTAGAACAATTTGAATTTTTTTATTTGGAACCCATTTGCCCCTCCAAAATTGCAATCTCCCAAGACTGCTTCCTTTGTGGCCAAAAAGTGGCAGAGAGGGCATTTTTTTGGGTGTTTTTGGCCCTTTTGGAGGTCCAAAACTTGTCAAAATTTCCTATTAATTTTTGATCATGCATAAATTTTCATAAGGAATCCAAAAATTCCAAGTTTTCTTCAAATGGAGGTCCCTATCAAAAGCAAGCACTGGTGGCGCTACGCACCTACCGGAAAAACTTGTTTTTCCCTGAAAAATTCAAAAATGCCAAAAAGTTCACCAAGTTTCTTGAAATTTGGCATGAGTGATATATGTTAAGTACTATGCTGAGCCAATGATGCTTCAACCAATATCTTGAGCTTGTCTTGCTCTTTTTTGCTCCTCAAAGCTCTCTTTAACTTGGCTTTTAGGCTTCTTATCATTGTCTTGCAAATTTTGTTTCGGGCCAAATAGTGATAAGCCATGTGACTCAACATTTCCTTCTCCTTGTTGGCCTTGTCCAGCAACTTTTCCAAATGCATGTTTTCCCTCTCTAACCATGATTCCCGGTCAACCTCAATTTCTTGCTCTAGTGAAGTTAGCTTGACCTTCCTTCCTTTTTCCAATTGCTGGTTTTCCCTTATGTTTTGCAACTCCATGATTGTTTGTTTGTCCTCGAGTTGCTTGTTTTGTTGCTCAAGGTAATTAATGATCCATTTAGCCCTCTCAATGTTAAGTGATAGGCTTTGGATCTTAGCTTTCTGCTCCTTGATGATCTCATCCTTGAGTGAGCCCAAATCAGTGTCCTTTTCCTCAATCAAAATGAAATCCCTGTCTTGGCCTTCAGAAGGCCCTTCATCATCCAATGGTTTCTTTCCTCTATCCCGTACCTGCTCTGATGAAGAAGAAGGCAAATCCCCTTTCACCCCGGGTGAAGATAATACTCGTTTGGCAGTTGCAAATAGTCTCCTTGTGCCCTTTTCATAAGTGACAAATACTGGTACACCTGTAGTTTGAGTCTCATGAACCTCTGGCTAATTTGAAGGCCCTCCTTCCTCTTGAAACATTGATGGAGTCACCTGAGGGCTTTTGAAAACCTCATGTGAAATGAAAGCATCCCATGAATACTCAACAAGCTCAGCTGATGCAAAACAACAAACTTGATCAATGAAAAATGATAAAGGCTACTGAGCTGTTGAGGAAGAGGCTTCCTTTGCACCAATGTAGCCATATTCTCAATATTTCTACGTATGAAATAGGGGAGGTTCATCATCCTCACTCTAGTGAAATGCATCAATAATATAACATGGTAAGTGTACAAGTGAGAAAACCTCCCTTCACAGGTGAAATATTTGATAATGAGCTTCATGAGCGGAGCATAAGTGTCCTGTAGGTATCTGAAAGGAAAGACCCTACTGGTTTGCTTTTGATAACTAAGCTTGAAAAAAGGCTCATAATGCTCTTTTCCCACAAGCTGTCCTTTGTTCCACTCTTCACCCACATTTGGAATACCTGTTGCTGCAGCTATGGTTTCAGGTGTCAAAGTGAAGGAAACACCTGCTAAGTTCACCTGGCCATTGTGAAGATGAAGGAAAAATAGTCTGGCAAGTTCATAGTGGTATTTCACCCTCTCCACCATTTCACAAAACTGGTAGCAAGGCTGATGTTTAAAACATGTTACTACAAGACGGCAATTTAGTAACTCTGTGAGTGTGGTGGACTCCTCCCAGATGTGTTTTCCTCTCTTATGTGGTTTTCTTGGTGCATGAATCTCTTGGGAGGAATCACTCACAGTTTCCTCATCCCTTTTATAAGCTGAATCTGTTTCCATATTTGCAAATGTAGAATGTAGAAAGATGAGTATGAAGAGATTTTCTTAAGTATAGGTGACTGTTGTTTTCTTTTTTGGGATAAAAGGGTTGACTGATAGTATAAGTGCAAAGGAGGGTTTTGATGATAGCAATAGGGTTTTTAGGGAATGATAGGGTTTAGGAAAAGGGAAGTAGGGTTTGGGGAATAGAGGGTAAGGTGAGTGTCAATGGGAGAGGGAAAGGGGAAGGGAATTAGGGAAATTTAGTGCAGGGGGATGGGATGTGGGAAAAGTCGACAAGGTAGTGAAAACAACAAGAATAAAAAAAACCTTAGGCAATTTTGACAACACAACTTTGAGGCAATTAGGGTTTCATTTTTAAGCACTCACATCACTATCATGGATGAAAAAATCTCTTGCTAGGGCAAATGGGAGGATATACTTACTTGTAGAGAGGTTGTTTGCAAATTTGGAGGCTTCGAAAATCGATGGAATGATTTTTTGAGCTTGGCTAACAGATGCTCCGCCCCAACGCCCAGGTGCTTAGTGCACTTCCTGTGTGTAGCACGTGTTGAAATTCCTTTGCAAATCCTACACCCAGTGTGTAGTGCCTGACAGGTGTGTCGCGCCAGTGCCTAGGTGCGTCACGCCGGTGAAAACTTGAGTTTCTTGCTGTAACTTTCACTTGTTTCTCCTCAAATTCGATTTTTCCTCTTTCTCTCTCTCTTTAGCACAAATGAGGTCTTCTAACACAAAGGATCACTTTATATACATTTTGACTTTAATTTTTCATTTAGAAAAAACCCACTTTCTTAAAGTTGAATTCACTTTGCTTTAAAAACCCTATTTTTTTTTGCAGTTTTGGCTCTTTTTGTCATTTGATGAACATGATGCTTGGATGTTTTTATTTCTTTTGCAGTAGCTGGAGTGCTGGAGTTTGGCAAGGTGACCAAGGGCTGTAGCTGAAGCTTTATTACATATGAAAACATTAAAATTACATAAATTTGTACATAAAAATAGAAAAACGTTGTGTTCACCTCAAAACAGAGTTTTGAGGTAAAAACCCTTTATGAAGCAAATCATCAGTGAAATTTGTGATTTTATGAACTTATTAAACATCCTCATGTTCCTGCTGACCTATTATTGAGCTTTTGAAGACCATGGTAGCAAACCCTAGACCTAATGAGACTTGAAAACACTAAAATGACTGCTGCAAGTGTAATGATAAAAAATGGTTGTAAATGACCTGAATTTATGAAAATAGGCGAGCAGGTAAAAACCATGAGGGAAATTTGATAATGAACCGCTACCATTAGTTGCTCCATGACCTAATGGAATGCAGTTGATCGGATGGGACACCTAAAATGCATGCAAATAGAGAATTTGATCACTGATGGAGGGATGAAGATATTGACACTAACACCCTATTCACAGATACCACATGCCGCAGAGAGGGAGAAACCTCTACATGGGAGGCTATGTACAACATACTGGAGGAGGAACAACTGAGGATTATGGAAACAAATGTTACAGTTGACGGACAAGATTCCTCAGATGCTTCCATGTTAGAGACAACTCACTCATTTTTTCACCGTATAGCCGCTCGGCCGAAGATAATCCCTTATGCCGACATGGTAAAATGGGTTATTGATGAAGTTACATCTCAAACAGAAAATTCAATACGAGGAGCCAAGAGGTCATCTGATCTTTGACTTACGTACCACCTACCAAAGCCACAGGTCATTTACAATAGGCAATTCGTAGAGAAGTTTGCTGAAGAGAACAACAACCCAGCGGATTGCACCCACGCTTGGTCAAATAATGAAGAAAAAATCAATAAAGACAAAAATGTTATGTACACTACTGCGTCTATTTGTCCCCCTTATAGTTTTGCAGTGGCTATGTTATGTAGACTGTTTGGAAGACCAGACAGTACTAAGTTCTCCCCAGAGTGGTTTCCATTTATAGACGTAGTCATTAACACAACTATAATGAATTGGGCCCAAATCTTGTCAGACAATTTAGCAAAAACAATTATCGAGTATAGAAGGAGAAGAAGTATTTCTTCAAGGGTTTACCCTCCATTTTTTAAGAGCGTCTATGTTATGGATGCTATTTGTTTTAGTTCAAAGTTCCCCATCATGGGATGGAAATGGACTATTCAAAACCCACTTCCCATTCACATGTACCACAAGGTCATGTGGGAATCCAATTTTGAACCACATTTTTTCATGATTTTCCATGGAGTTATGCTCCCTATTCACAAGCGGCTTTATAATTGAGATGTCCCTAGGTTTTCCCAAGAAGCTGAAGTTGACATCCTCCCAGTGGCTATATGGTTCAGGGAGGAAACATTTACATATATCAGAGTTTGTGGCAGTGTCACCTCTCCCCATATCCTCCCATACTTTGTTCCAGATAAATTGATGGCTAGGGAGATAGCCTATCAGACAACTAGTGAGAGAGGAATAAGCCATACAATGAAATAGTCAAAAAAGGAAATTTGGCCTACATTCGTTGTACATTGTGGAGAATTTGCACTACATGACCTGGGACACGCGTTCAAAGAAGAAAAGGACATGCTATCTTTGCAATTACCCAAATTCCCTGGACAACAATATGACCCGTTTGGCATTGTCAAGAATTTCACCACTTTGGTGAAAATGAAAGTATTCACTAATGAGGAGGATGTTTTTGATGATATATTTTTGTAGAAAAACACCTTTATAGAGGTGAAGCATATGGAATAACTACTTTTTGACCATGAAGATCTAGAAAAGTTTTACAGTTACAGAGAAGGAAGGCTGGCAATGGTCCCATTGGACCAATTATTAATTGAACTAATAAGGGAGCCTACTCCCAGTGTGACTATAGAAGGTGACTCCAAAGAAAATTCCAAATCCGATTTTGGGGCAGATTCTTAAGAGAAATCTATCGGAGAATCACGACAGTCATCACAAAATGGAAGAAGTAGAAGGATCGAGTCAATAAAGGATACAACCCAATCTACACAAAAGATAGCTAAAGAAGCTTCAGCTAGCAAGTAGGTTGAAATCCTTACTACCTCTACACAACAAATAAAACCCACGATAATTGACTTAGAGGAAGAGTGGGATAATTTTAATAAAAGTCTCAATATAGAGGAACAGGTGCCAGAGTTGCAAACTCTGGAAATTACAGTGGAAGAAATTGCAAATGAATAAGAAGTAGAGCATATCCTTGTTACCCCAGCCTCTGAAATAATTTTGAGAATTGAAGAAATAGCCCCTCTAGATGTATTCTATATCCCACAACATAAGGCCATAGTGAAAAGACAAAGAAAGAAAAGAAAATTGGACTCTATAGCTATTACTACCCCTGAAAATGTACTAATGGATGTTCTATGGAAGGACTTGCCTGTTGATCCATCTGCCAACCTAACTAGACTCTCGCAGTTTGTAGGTGCTTATGCTACAATGACCATAGATAAAGCAACATAAGTCAAAATTTTGCACAAAGAAAAGGAAAATAAAATAACATCGCTCGAGCAACAATTACAACAAGTCAAATCCGACCAGCAGGCAGAGATACAGTTAGCCAAGCTTCAATAGGTATTTGAACAGATGCAAATAGAACATTGAACTAGCTTAGCCGAGAAGGAATCATAGGTGCAGGAAATAATTGATCTACATAAAGACGATACAAAAATTGATCAATTTATTACCAAAGCACTTGGACTTAATTCTCAATTGACACATCAGAAAGAATCATTGTGCCAGAAGATTTCACACTAGAAATCTTATTGTGAAACAAGTGATAAACTGACAATTCAAGTCGTAGAAATGTGACTTGAATATGATGAGATCTTCAAAAAGGTCTCTGATTTAATCGCTTGGAAAAATACAGAGGAGGGGAGAAAAGTTGACCTACCCAAGCTAGAAGAATCACATAAGGAAATTCTGTTTGCATGCTGGGATTCTCGCCTTAAAGAAGCAGAAAAGGCAATAGCAAATGTGGCAGCTGCAACAAACATTATCATAGAAAATATCAATGAGAATTTGCATGGTGCCAAACTAGTGGCAGAATTCATTCTAGGGTTCCTTCCAGATGCGAAATAGCTCGAACAACAATGGAAACATGCAGTGTAAGAAAAAGCGGAAGTGATAAGGTAAACGACCAGGCTAGACTGGGAGGCGTATTGGCAACATTTGGTCAAGCCTCACAGCTAATGGATGACGTTGCGATGCCTAACCACTTTTGCAGAGAAACTGGTGCCAACACTGACCGATGCCATATTAAATGGACAGTTGAAAGCTGAAGTTGGCCAACCTACACAGCTGAAGCCTATGGTGGGTATTTGCGATCTGAAGGATCAAATGCAACATAGTTAGTCAGCTTGTTTACTTTAATTTTGATTTTATTTTTGCATAAATTGAGGGAGGTCGTTTAAACCTCAACTATTTTTGTAATAACCTATTTTTAGTTTTATAGTTTTAGTATTTAGACACCTCTCATGCATTTAGAGAGGGGTCCAGAATTTTATTAGAAACTCTCTTCAAAACATGCACTTTTGTCCCTTTGAGGAAGTTTTGGTGAAATGTATGGAACATGATTTATTTTTATATAACTTAGAATCTTCTACTGAAATTGCACTTTGTTACTCTTAGATGATGTTGAATGGATTGAAGATAGATCAATATTGTTGAAACACAGGAGTAGGACGTATTATAAGTGGTACTTTTATCTCATAATCCTTTTTACTTATGTATTAAGCAATCACTTATTTTTTGAATTATTTATGCATGAAATTCTAATTTTGATTATCGTTATTGCACTTCTATATGTTGATGATCTTTATTTTATGCGGAATATATGAATAACTCTTTATGCGATATATTTCTCACAATCGTTTCCGCTAACTTTTTATACGAAATGATTATTGTTAAAATGGATTCACTTCTAATCGTAATTGAATGATTTTTATTACCAATTTCTTTTAGAAATTATTGTAGATCGCATATATCAAGTTTATCCTGAGTATATTATGATTAGATAGTTATTAAAAAAATTAGAAGTTAAATGCATTTGTGATTGATTAGTTTAGACTAGATTACCGTTAGCTAAAACGTTACTCAAAAAACATCACACGTCACCCCATTTAGCACAAGCATTAAACAGATTGGGAAACTAGTCCCATTATCCCAGTCGGAGCCACTAATCCAAACGTTAAAGGATCTGCCAACCAAGGTTCGGACCGGGTGGTTTTCCCCCATGTTGAGGCAATGATGTTTGAGGCTTCAACGTTTTGGCACTAGAAGGAGGGCCTGAACTGTGAATGTCAAGTAAATCCAAATTAATAGGCCATTCTAAGATTAAAACTCCCTCACCCTCACCTCCAACTTCTCGAAAGTTTTCTAAATCCCTTGATCCTAAGTGAGAAGTTGCATAGGATATTGTACAACCCATTGCTGAAACCCAATCGATCCAGAGCATTCTTCTCTTACCGAAGCCCCTGAAGTTAAATATTTGATTTACAAATTACTGGGGATTTTTCTATCACAAGAACAATATGAGATATCTCAGGATAATGTTACTTCTCAGTTCACTCCATCTCGGCCATTAACTAGAGCACAGAGCGAAAATTTCAGAATACCTTTGTTCGAATTTCCTCTTCCAAGTCGGAAGAAATCTAATAAGATACCATCCGAATCTCACAATGAGGTTTTATCATCATATTCATTCATCCCATCTATACCCTCATAAGATTAATCATCCATCCCATCTATACCCTCATAAGATTAATCATCCATCCCACCACTCCAGATCGTGATTCACACAGGTACATGAGCTATATCTTCCTCTACCAATCACCTTCAAACTCTACTACAACACCTCCCCCTACCCACATACTAGCAATGGCACATAATCCCCCACAAAATCCTCCAAGGCCAAGGACAAACCCAGGGGTTGTTAGGATGCCTAGTCCTTTACATCAATTACCAGCACATCTAGAATAATGGTTTCCCAAATTCAATCCCGATAATGGCATATTGGCTGAGGAACATATAAATAATTTTATGTTGTCGATTAACTTGAATCAAGTAGAGGAGGAAGACGCAATTGTAAGGCTGTTCCCATATACTTTACAAGGAGTAGTAGGATCAGGGTGCTTTTCGTTACCATCAGGTTCTATTAACAGTTGGGATGCTTTTCAAGAGCAATTTTTAACAAAGTTTGGAGATGATAGATCTAAAACTACCTTAATTAATGATCTCTCCAATTTGAAAGTTGAGCCAAGATAACCCATCAAGGACTTCAACTCTCACTTCAATAAACTATTGAATAAAATACCAGTGGCATCTAAGCCTAGTGATGAGTTCCAAAATGAGTGGTACATCCCTGCTCTACAGTCAAACACAACTATCTATGTTGACAGAGCTGCCAAACCAACCTTGGCAAAAAATATGAAAGAGGCAATAGTTGTAGAAAAACACATCCTAGCTATTGAAAAGAGAAACACATTAGAAGAACAGAAATCTAAGAAAGTAACCTTCAGAGATGAATCTAAGAAGAAACCACCAAAAGATCCTTTTGATCTTGAAGGGTTACAAAAAGTCCTCAAAACCATGTCTAATGAAATGGTTGATATTAAGAAATAGGTAGCAGAAACTTCCTCTAAAAAACTTTTAGACCATTCAAAAGGAATTCCCTTACTGATCCTAACCCTCTAAATGCCATATCAAATTCCGATTCAGATGATGACAAAGTTTCACCTAGCGAAGAACAAACGGATGACGAGGAAATAATAAAGTTACAAGGGATGTGGGATTTTATACTTCCAGATGAAGAAACTCAATAAGCCTTAGCTATTGCTACCCGAAGTAAAAATCCTGTTGAATTGTCACAAACAAATCCGAAATACAAGGCTTCAGTGCCACCCCCTAGGGATAAAGCAATAGGTAAGAAATTTGTACCAAACTCCACTCAGACTACACCTACTCAATTGGATCCTTCTCCTTCTTTTAAAATTTTGATAGTTTATGATGAAATGGAATATAATATTATTGATGATATGAAGAAGACTAGGGAAAAAATTACATTTCAAAGGCTTAGCAAATTGAAACATTAGTAGAAGTTAATTATGAAAGAACTTAAAGAAGTACCTACTGCACCACTTCCTGCTGCCGTAATCTCGCAAGGTGACTAAGAAATGGGAAGACCCCCTAGTGTTTCTTTATATAATATAGATCCAACTGATATAGATTTAATTGGAGGAAGATCAAAATCCCACACTCCACCAATTCTTCTTACTTTTGAAGTCTTTAACAAAAACTTATACAACTGTCTGGTTGATTCCAGAGCTTCATCTAACATCTTGCCCGGAATAGTTTGTGAGAAGTTGAATGTTCAGCCTCAGAAATCGGTTGTACGAATAGTTCAGTTAGATCGCTCTTAAGTCGAAGTTGTTGGCGAACTTAATCAAGTAACCATCAGACTTTCGTCAAACCCCAAAGTTTTCCAAGTCATCGACATACTTGTAGCTGACATTCCACAGTTCTATGGTTTAATACTTTGTAGAGACTGGTTAGAAAAACTTCATGGTTATTCTGCAATTGATTGGTCTCACCCGTCACTTCCTTATAACGATAAACCAAATCAAATAAGGGTTGATCATGAGAAACATCAGAAGTTCATAGTGACAAAATTAGAAGGAGAAAACGAACTAGTCGCGTATAGAAACAATACCATCGGAACTTATTTTGTTGAATCATTTCTAGGAAATTTCAATGCTCATACTTCACCTTTCTTAGAAAACTCTGTTGTCTCTCAAATTGAAACTGTTTCCCAAGCAAACACTTCTAAATGTGTAATGTTTTGTAGATAAACCTCTATTTAAATCTTTATTTTCGATTTTTTTTTTTGATGGATCTAAACCGAATGATGGAGAAGGAGCAAGTTGCATGTTAGTTAGCCCAAAGGGGGAGAAAAATATGCTAGCATGCAGACTTGAGTTTGATTACACCAACAATACTGCTGACTATGACGCACTAGTTCAAGGTCTATATAAGGCAATTGGCCTTAACGTAAACTACCTCCAAGTGTTTGGGGATTCCTAAATTGTCATAAAATAGGTAAGAAACATTATACATTATTTATCAAGACACTTCAAACATTATTAGTTGTTAGTTCAAGATTTGACTCTCCACTTTACTGCGTTTAATATTTCTCCTATCCCAAGACTCCAGAATGATAGTGCCGATCTTCTAGCTAATGTTGCTTCCAAGCTTATCCCTCTAGAAGATTATAGCCAAGATCAATTCTCCATTGAATTAATTTTTAGGCCTTCCATCCCTGATAATATCACCAACTGGAGAGTCTTTAATAACGATTTGGATATCATAAGCTTGCTGACCTCAGAAGGCTTGTACGACGATGAGATAGTTGATGAAGACCAACATGATAACCAACTTAAACAAGAAACAATCATTAATGATATACCAAATTCCTTAGTTAAGTTGGAAGATTTATATGACCTTAAAGACAAATTTAAATGATCTACCAATTCAAAACTTCAGAGTTCAACTCTGAGGTTTGAATTGATCAATCTTGCAACTGATTTAAAACCTCAAAACATTAACTTAGGTCTAGGTCTTACGTCAAATGAAAAAGAAGGTTTTATAAGTTTGTTAAAAAGATATAAGAATATCTTTGCATGGAACTATGAAGATATCAAGACATACGGCAACTTTATTATCCAAAACACTATTCCTAGGATATCTGACAAAAGACCTATTCAACAGAAATTGAGGAAAATCCATCCTAATTTAGAAAGTCAAATTAAATTTGAGTTGAATAATCTGCTGAAAGCCAAATTATTTTTCCTGTTAGACACTCCCGATGGGTTTCCAATCTCGTCCCAGTTAGGAAAAAGAATGATGATATTTGGATATGTATAGATTTCCACAACCTCAATAAAGCTTGCAAGAAGGACAATTTCCCATTACCTCCTATGGAAATTTTTTTGCAATTAGTAGTAGGCTTCGAACTAATGTCTTTCCTGGATGGATCCTCACGTTATAACTGAGTCTTAGTACATCTAGATGACCAACTGAAAACTACATTAAGGACAAAGTGGAGCACTTATGATTATCAGAAGATGTCATTTGGACTGATCAACACTAGTGCTACTTTCCAGAGAGCCATGGATATAGCCTTCAAAGGTTTGGTAAATAAGTCAGTAGTGATCTACTTAGATGATATAACAATATACTCCAAAAACGCAGTAATCATCTAAGAGACTTGAAACAAATCTTGGAGCATTGCCAAAGGTATGGAATTTCTCTGAACCCAAAAGGTCTTCTTTTTTTGCATTAAGTGAAGGAAAGCTCCTTGGATTCATTGTTTCCAAAGCAGGAATTCATATCGACCCTGACAGAATTAAATAAATTTATGAAATACCTTTACCACATAACAAGAAATCAATGCAATATTTCCTAGTTCAAATAAATTTTGTTAAAATATTTGTCCCTGACTTCTCAAGAATTGTTTTACCTCTTTAATCCACGATAAAGAAAAAATATTTGTTTAAATGGGGACATTCGAAACATGAAGCTTTTAGCTTGATAAAACAAGAAATATTAACGCCCCATCTCTAGCAACCCCGAATTTTTCCAATCATTTCATTTTATATACTTTCACTTCCAAGAAATCACATGTAGCCATATTGACACAAGCAAGTCAAGATAAGGTTGAAGCTCCAATCTCTTTCTTTAGCTCCAATTTGCAAGGAACTGAATTAAATTACTTAGATGTTGAAAAACAGGCTTTTTCTATTTTCAAATCTATAAAACACTTCAGACCTTTTCTCCACAAAACCCACACTAAATTCATAGGTTCCTTCTCAGCAGTAAGAAATCTTTGAATACAAAGGGACATAGGAGAAAAGAGAGCAAATTGAGCCACTGCCCTGCAAGAATATGACATAGAAATTAAACCAGCTAAAATTGTAAAAGGTCAAGGTTTTTGTAGGATGTTGGCGGGTGCTTCAAATCTATTAGAGTTGTAGCATTCAGGTGATGATGTACAAATCTATGAGGCAAGCCTCAATGACACATAATCAAGGTATGCTAATATCATATTTTACTTAAAAAATGGATATGCACCAGCCCAATTGAATTACACAAAGAAAAGAGCATTGAGATTAAAATCAAGGAAATATTAGATTGTCAACAATGTACTTTTTAGAATAAATTATGATTCTATTTTACTTAGATGTCTTGAAAATCTGAGGCAGAAAAAGTGTTGCAGGAACTTTATGATGGACTAGGTGGTGGTCACTTTGGAGATGACACTACAACACAAATACTGCATGCCGACTATTACTGGCCAACTCTGTTCAAAGATGCACATAATTATGTAAGAAGATGTAAGGTTTGTCAAACAACCACAGGAAGACAGAGAAAACCTGCGGTACCATTACAACCCATCAACATTGACCAACCATTTGAACCATCAGGATTGGACATAATAGGTGAGATCGTTCCTCATTCTTCTAAACAACATAGATACATTCTTACAACCATTGATTATTTCACCAAATGGGTAGAGGTAATCCCAACGAAGGTAGCCAATTCAGAAAATAGTATTGAATTTATAGATCAATTTATCATCACTAGATTTGGCTTACCATCTGCTTTAATGTTTGATAATGCATCTTATTTTTCAGGCAATTCTATGACATAATTTGCTCTTAAAAGGGGTTTTAAGCTTAAGTATTCTACAAATTATTATCCACAAGGAAATGGACTAGCTGAATCCACAAAAAAATCTCATCAGGATTACTAAACATACTGTTGACCAAGGCCAAAAGAACTGGCATAAGCCTTTAGTGTTTTCTCTATGGGAAGATCAAATAACTCAGAAAGCCTCCATCGACATTTCTCCTTTTAATTTGGTCTATGGGAAAGAAGCAATTTTTCCAACAGACATAACCATTCCCTCCTTAGCCTTAGTTCAATTCATCGGAGAAAGCCCTTCCTCATCTATGAAGGTTAGACAATTACAAATTCTTAAGCTTGAAGAGGAAAGGGAAAAATCTAGGACCACGCGTGCACATCATCAACAGTTAGTCAAAGCCTTCTTTGATTCAAATTTTGTAGCTTCAAAATCTTTCCAACTTGGATACCTAGTATTAAAATGGGATAAATCCCATGAAGAGAAAGGTAAGCATAGCAAGTTCCAACAAATGTGGCTAAGCCCGTTTCAGATTGTGGAATAGTTAGGCCCATCAACTTTTATGCTACAAGATTTATTAGGTAAGAGATAATCTCTACCTATTAATGGACAGGTCCAAAAAAATACTTTCCATAGAAGATGATCTCTTCTGTTCACTATATATTATTGCCCATCGTTAAAATTTTTCTTTAGAAATAATAATACCAATTCAAAAGCATTTACTTTTGGTTTCACAAAGAATAGTCTCTTTTCAATTTTGACTTTTCGCTTGTATAAGTAAAGATTTTTATGAAAGTAATCTTCACATATGAAATGTATAGTTAATTTTGATTGCTCTCAAATTGACTGTCTTCCTCCTTAATTATCTGATTTTGGTGAAACTTAACTTTAAAAGAGAAACTGCTCCTTTATATCAGTCTAGAAAAGAATCTATACAAAGAAAAGTCTCTCTCCAGAAAGGCATCTCTAAAAACTCTACAACTGTCGCCCATAAGCTCTTAGGGGGCCAATGATCCTCCCCACTTATTCAGTTTTCATTTTTAGAGTGTAATTCTAAAATACACCTAAACTTAAAGGATAAGAGGTCTCATTAAGAGTCGACTTACCATGATCATAAGATTATAACTAAACTGACATTACCAAAATTGCATATCAAAACAGGGTAATGACTTATGATTATAATAATCAAAAGATAAGGGGTCTCATCACAAGCCAACTGGTTCAGTTAAGTTACGAATCAAGTGAATGGCATTGTTAATGATGGTCACCAAACCAAGACATTGTCCTTCAGGAAATAGAGATGAAAAGTTGAAGCAACAAATGATTACTTTAGAAAATAAATAAAGCAATAAGTATACTTATGAGCTTATCTTTAAAATTTCATTCTAATTTAAGTGGAATACTGGGTCATTTCTAGTTAAAAGGTAACCCTGTCAAGGCTATGAACGCCTGCTGGAAGTAGAGGCTCTACCTACGACAACGGAGTGAACCAAAAACCAATCTGGGGAGAAACTCATGGGTTTTATCTTTAAAAAACCAAGTAAATATTGATGTAGACAAAGTTACTTTTTATAATAAAAGAATAGTCAAAAGAATGGTAGTTAGGCAGATGATTGTTTTATTACAAAAGCAGTATTTCTTACCTTATATTCCATATAATTTGTTTTATTTTCAAAACTATCTTTATTTGGAAGTTTTAGAAATTTCAAAAAACTCTTAGAGATAACTGGTTCTTCCAAGTGAATCGCCAATTGTTTTGGTATTCAACAACCCCCCATTTGTTAATGATAGTAGTTAATGTTACATTTGTAAATGGGGACCCTTTAAAAAAGAAGTTTCATCCAAAAAACAAAACTTAACATTTAGTCATTTCTTTTATTTTTTGAATAAAGCAAAGATAACAATCGAAACCTTTTTGGGAACTACTAAAGACTTACCTTTTCATATATAGCATGTCTAAAACCCACCAAAGGACCTTTCTAAAAAACCTTCAAAAAAAAAAAAATGATTAAATAAGGGCTCCATGGTCTAAATTATCATAAAATCCGACGAAAACAGAAGTCCTTAAGCTTTTTAGGCTTAAGTATCGCATCGCATTTCACAACTTATAAAGAACTCTCTCTTAAAAACGATATAGTGAAATTTGCAAGTTGCAAAATTGCGATGGCGCTTTGACTTTTATCACATCGCATTTCGGACATTTAAGCAAATGCTTTGCACTTACCATCAACCAATATTGCGAAATGCGATTGGCACCTGGACCCACACGTTAGAATATTAAAGGTAAATATTTTGAGTCTGTCAAGCCTATTGCATAGGATAAACCTAGCAATTAACTATACGTGAAATAGCTAACAGACGGCTCGCATCTCGCATCTCGTAGACATAAAACAAAAGATAACAATTCTAAAAGGCACATCTTGCGATATTACGATCTGTGATGTTGCTTTGCAAATTGCACAATCGCTATCATCATAGGACAATGGCTCGCCACCCTAGAAGCTTTCATCGCATGTTATGATGCAAACATTCATGAGCAATAAAGCTAAGGGATAACAAATCATTAGTGGGCATTAGTGGGAAGTAACTGCATTTATGTGTGAAAATCCATTAATCTTGATACGATATTGTGTTACGTGTGTTCAAATAATGCTTTTTTTACCATCTTTACAAGTTATCTACATTATTTCATTTTTACGTTCATCTTTGAGTGTCCGATAGTTGTTGTTCTTCATTTCAAGAAAAATCCTCAGAGTAGAGCGTTGAGAATAATGGGGAAGAAAGACAAGGTTGTAGCCTCTGAGAAGATAGAGACGACTCCCATATTCACAGATCCACATGCAGTAGAGAGGGAGGAACCTCTACATGGGAGGCTATGTACAACATACTGGAGGAGGAACAACCGAGGATTATGGAAACAAATGTTACAGTTGATGGACATGATTCCTCAAACGCTTCCATGCTAGAGACGGCTTGCTCATTTTTACATCACATAGCCGCTCAGTCGAAGATAATCCCTTATACCGACATGGTAAAATGGGTTATCGATGAAGCTGACATCTCAGACAGAGAATTCAAGACGTGGAGCCAAGAGGTCATTGGATCTTTTATCCTGGAAAACCTACGGCTTATATACCACCTACCAGAGCCATATGTCATTTACAACAAGCAATTCGTAGAGAAGTTTGCTAAAGAGAACAACAACCCAGCAGATTGCACACGCACTTGGTCGAATAATGAAGAGAAAATCAAGAAAGACAAAAATGGTATGTACACTACTACGTCTATTTGTCTCCCTTATAGTATTGTAGCGGCTATGTTATGTACACTGTTTGGCAGACCAGATAGTACTAAGTTCTCCCTAGAATGGTTGTTGTTAATAGATGCAGTCATTAACACAACTATAATGAATTGGGCCCAAATCTTGTCAGACAATTTAGCAAAAAGGGTTTACCCTCCATTTTTTATGGGTGCATATGTTATGGATGCTATTGTTTTAGTTCAAAGTTCCCCATCATGGGATGGAAATGGACTATTCGAAATCCACTTCTCATTCACATGTACCACAAGGTCATGCGGGAATCCAATTTTCAACCACATTTTTTCAAGATTTTCCATGGAGTTATGGTCCTTATTCACAAGCGGCTTTATAATCAAGATGCCCCCAGGTTTTCCCAAGAAGCTGAAGTTGACATCCTCCCAGTGGCCAGATGGTTCGGGGAGGAAACATTTACATATATTAGGGCTTTTGGCAACATCTCCTCCCCCCATATCCTCCCATACTATGTTCCATATAAATTGATGGCTAGGGAGATAGCCTATCAGACAGCCAGTGAGGGAGGAATAAGCCATACACAGAAAGAGTAACAAAAGGCCATTTGGCCTACATTCCCTGTACAATGTAGAGCATTTGCACTACACGACCTGGGACACTCATTCAAAGAAGCATAGAACATGCTGTCTCTGCAATTACCCAAATTCCATGGACGACAGTATGACCCATTTGGCACTGTCAAGAATTTCAACATAAATAACATAATAGAACATTTGTCGACGAGTTTAGAACCTACTAGTATGGTTCATTGTACCTAGAAAAACTTTTCTCATAAACTTGATATAAATCACAGAAATCTCAATTCAACAATACTATTATTCTATTTATTTTATTTTCTTTTGACAAGATAAATATTTTTAAAACATTACATGATATGATATTACACCTGTACCCTACAATACAATATTAGATTAGAGAGCCCCGCAAGTAATAAACTTCTGAAATTAATTAATAATAAAAATAAAAACTTAAGCTTCATTGAAATTTAGAAATAAATTCAATAAAAATTTATTGTGAAAACCCTACACTTTGTGACAACTCGACAATTTGAAATACTCTGGATTTCGCGAATTCGCTGGCTACCCATGTATCTTTGTCACGTTTATTGAACGAGTTGATGGGGTTGGTTACACCCAGGCGGCAGGTTACTTGTATATACCTCTATTTGGGAACAATGGAGTCTATAATGTATGCTGTACACAGTAACTCTGAGAAATCCAGAGGCTCTAACTTTTCTCAGAGGCAGCAGCAGCAGCAACGTATGTTGGTGTACACTCAGGGTCAGCTCAATACAGGAATTCAGTGCTTCGTGTTTCATGGCCAAGGTCAGTGTCTATACTTCAATGTAACCTTTCTTTTTTAGATCTTCTGGATGTTTAACGTGCAGGCCCAGAAAGTATATCAATCACCCACTAGTTAACCTACGGTTTTGTAACTACTTCTGTGCAATTCTAAGATCGATATTCCTATTTATGTTTCCTTTAAAATCATATCAATGGTCATGGCAGAAAATCAGCTCAGATTTTCTAAATAACTTGATTGCAATTTACTTCGGGCTGTGCCGGTTGGAGTAGGATCATAGACATATGTGTTTATGCTTATAATAGCGCTCTTCAATCACAAATTGCAATTGTTAGAAAACAGGTTCTCATGCTTTAAGAACTTTGAGAAGTTTGAAATGACTTATAAAACACAGTTCATAACTTCATACAACTAAATTGACTATATAGATTTAATAGGACTCACAAACTTGAAAATCGCATTCTCAAGCTCTTTTGGTTTTGCAGTCAGAAGGCCCTGGGCACAGTTCTCTCATTTAATGTTATATCCAATCTGAATTAGGTAATTTTCTGCACTTGTTCAGTTATTTGAACGTATCACACTTTAGGTTTTTAACTCTGAAATCACTTTTCATATATTTATATTTAGTTTATTTAATATTTATAATTTATAATAAGAGTTTTTTATTGTGATTTTTTGGAAGCTTTTCTTATGAGTTTTTCTGATTTAATTTTTCTAAAATCTTTCAAGAATTTATTCAAATCACAAGTTTGATAGATAACTCCTACACAATAGAAGTCAAAAAACCAGTTTAAATAACACAAATTAAGATTTTACCTCAAATTTTTAAGTGCAGACATTGGAGAATCCAAAAATTAACACTAAAAACAACTTCTTTATATAACATACCTAAATTAAAAAAAAATTGAAAAATAATAAATATATAAATTAATAATAATAATTATATCTATACATTTATATATAAATTTTAATTGAAATCTATCTTTACAAATCCTTGTTGAGAGCCAAGCTTAGTCAAGATCTTTAGAAGCTAATGCAATCAAATGTTTACGAAAGTAATGAATACAAATCTTTATTGCATTATTTTGAATAATAGTTAAATATCATTAAATTATCTTGAGTAGTAAATTAATTAGCATTGAATTTCTCAATAAAATGAATATAAATCTCAGTCAAACAATTCAATCTTAAAAAATCTATTTTTCTTGGTTATTTTTCAAGACGTTTCTTACTATTAACAATACAATTTTAATTCTGGAAAATTTAGAAAGAGAAAAAAAATAGAATAATAATAAACTTTCAAAGTCTTTGTTTACCTCCACATAGAATCATGTTTTTTCCGTTTGTAAATTTTCTTCCCTTTATCTCTTTGAAAATCAATTTAGTAGTTAAACACTCACTTATCTAATTTATTCATTAATTTCTTTCGTGTAAATATATTTTAAAAGAAAAATGAATTATGAAAAGAAATAATAGTTACAAACAAGTGGTGTATGACTAAATTATTCTAATATTCATCCAACATTATGTTCTCATACTTTTAACTCTCATTTATCATCAACAAATAATCATAATGTAGAACAATAAACATGTCTTAAATCATCTTCATCATATCCCTTTTTCTTTCCAAAAACCATCATATATCATATCCATGTTGTCAAACTCATCATGTCAAAAATATAATGTGCTATATATCAAAAGATAATAATAAAAGAAAGTTCACGTAAATTTTGGATGCAACTCACAAAATGAAACTTCTGTTGCACTTTCTTCTTTGATCTTGGTTGAAGGCAACTTTCAAGAAGTAAAGGTAGGCTTAGAGAAGTTAGAACTAAGCTTGTTCATATGTATTTTCTCTTTGTCTTTGTGTAAGAAAGGAATGAGACGTTTAGAAAGAGATCAAGAAAAATAAGAAGTAGAAGGAATCATATGGTTAGTAGACACAATTAGAGGTAGGCTCAAAGGATTTAGAATTAGGTTTGTTCACACGATTTTTCTATTTGTTTTTTTGGAACCAAGGAACAACATGTTTGAAAAGCGATCATGAAAAATAGGCACTAGAAAGAATCATATGGTTAGGAGTAGACGCAACTAAAATTCTTATAGGCATAAGGGGCCAATTTACAACACCAGAGGGAGGTTGCATAGGTTTAGAGTTCCATCCATCATCAACAAGCCATCAAGAAGACTCATGTGTATCAATAATGCTCAAGTGTAGTTACAGTAAGTCATTAAGTTGAATTGATAAAAGAAGTATGGCAATTTGGTATTTGAACACTTTACAAAATTTGATTAAACTCATCAAAATTGATGTTAAAATGGATAGAAAAGTTAATTCGTTTGTTTCATCTTTCCCACCAAACAACATTAAACTTTCTATCTTTCTATTCTATTTCCTTTCTTATTATTCTAACAAAGCTTATCTAAAAATCCAAATAAAAACATAAATAATATAAATAATATAAATAAAATAAACATATTGTAAATTCCGTTAAATACATTAAACATAACCTAGATTAAAATGGAGTATAATGCCCTAGATTAAAATCTCAGTGTTAATATAAATATGATACGTTAATATAATACAAAGAAAAGAAGTGACCTTGAATCTCCCAACCATAAACTCCTTGTCTTTCTAATTATCATCATCAATAAAACACTGCCAATTATCACTTTTTCAAATTCATTACAAGCAATGCCCAACATTCTAATACATATTGTATGATGTATCAATATCTTTGATTGTAAATTTACTTGTTTATGGAAGGTGATGCGACAACGTGTCTGGATATCAAATATGATATCAAATATATTTTATAGGAATACATGGAAAATGAGAAGATGGAATGACATGGATGCATAGTAGCAACAAGAAGGATATTTGAATTTTGGGTATGCAGATATTAAGAATAGGAGATAATCAAAGTAAATCTTCAATCATAAGCTTAATGTTTTGCATAATTCTTGATATGTAGGATATTAAAGTTGGAAATATTTTAATTTCCTATGCTACATTAAGATTACCAAAATTCACATATGTGACGATACAGGTTGGGCGCTAAATTTAAACAAGGGAGCCACTGCCGTGGCTGTAGTCCCTGCCAGGGTTTGCCACAACACTTTGTGCAACTTGTCTTGTAGCATGCAGAAATACAAAGACAATGTAGCATACAGAAATACAAAGACAATCAGAAGAGTTGTTCCGATATGGCTACATCCATCCCTCTTCATCTCCCTGTGGCTCTCTGGTGGTGATTTTGCAACCTTGAAAGGATTGTTCATGGTGCCTGTATTGAGGATTGGGCATGAAATTGAGCCAATACAATTCTCTTACAGATCCGATGGATCATTGAATGAAGGGTTCCGAGTGAGGTTGCTATATGAACGTTTTGTCCTGCCGCCGAAGCTCTACCACTTCTTGAAAATACACTTCATTTTGGTCACCTTGCTTGATGTCTACACCATCCTTCTGAAAGGGTACTATGAATGAAGGGTTCCGAGTGAGGTTGCTATATGAACGTTTTGTCCTGCCGCCGAAGCTCTGCCACTTCTTGAAAATACACTTCATTTTGGTCACCTTGCTTGATGTCTACACCATCCTTCTGAAAGGGTACTAAAGTTATCGTTCTTGCTTATCCAAAGGCCTGTGCAGATCCCTTGTCCCTTCTTTTTATAATAACTATCACAAGACTAATGGATATCTCTCTTATGGATTGTGATAATTTAAAATATGGAATATCAAATATGCAAGAACAACAAGATATGGGCGATCTATTTTACTAGCATTTGCAAGTCTGCTTCGATAAGCAATAAACCTCCAAGATTGATATTATAAATGGCCCCTTCTGTAACGCAGTTGATAGACACTAACTGTAGATTATACTGTAATCGCTGAAACAAAAATGCTATCGCGTTAATATTGCAGGAAGTCCTAACTTCATAAGCATAAATTAATATTTATGCACACCTTTCTCTTTTTAAATCTAATACTTAACCAAAAATTTAAAAACAAACTCAAAAGCAGTCTTCTTATTACATAGGTGAAAGATTGAATTTCAAAGTAATTTTAAATAACTAAATTTAAGGCCATACAAAGCAGGATTAACACTGGACGTTGTTTATCCCACACTGTTATTATTCTCAACACTGATGACTATTGATGCACGGAGCCCCCTCCAAAGTGACAAATACAACCTCCTCGTCATAGAAGTAAGTTTGTTCGAGCTTATGTTGATGATTTAATGATACTTCAAACTTATTCGGATTCATTAGACCTTATGTTTAGTTTGTTTATGAGTGGTAGTTTTTAAGATTCACTGAAGTATGGCGAAATGGTCAATATTAATAGTTTATATTTATTGATAACGTTATGTTTTTAAATAAATTTTAAAATGGTTTGGATAATTAAATATTTTTATGTTTTGGTCAATGAAGGATGATAGAAATGATGCAGTGTTGTAACTAACCCAATTATTAATCATATCTATGATGCAACGCTGTAACGAACCCAATTCCATAATCCTATCTATGCTGAAGAAATTAAATGCATCACTGCTTCTTTAGGAGCAGTATATTCGAGTCAATCCAAAGATTCAATTCAAGAAAATCCAAATTCAAGTCGCTACTAAAAGCTTTAATATATTTACATATTTATTTAAATAAAATATTAAATCTTAATAAATTCAAGTCGCTGTGAAAATCTTTTTTCCAAAGAATTGGATATGCAATCAAAAAACACCAGTCTGCATTCAAAATAAATGGCGCTCAATATGAAAACTTATTTCACTGGTCTTCTTCTAATCTTCTTGTTACGAAAAACATAAGGAAACGTGTTTCCTATAATTGTATTATAGAACATTCATTTCATATATTTTAATTTCAGAATGTTTTAGGGAGCCTGTGCAGTCTAAACGATAAATAATTTTGACCAGCAGCATCTTCAATTTTGTAATATAGTCAATATAATAATTAGTCAAGAAAAGGTATCATGAAGATAATCAATATAGAATTTGCATATCTGTAAAAATTGCACCACTAAAAAGCTGCACCAGTGCTCGTTTTGCACACATCAAACAGGAGTTTAGAAGGTAACTGAATTTCAAAATTCCAGATGAACACCACCAGAGTATAGCTTTCATTTGGAAGTCCCAAAAAACCAAGTATCCCATTCATTGAGAAAACGAAAAATAGGAAATGTATGTGAAAATGTTGAAAAGCATAACCAGTAGATTCTTTCTCATATAGCTTTTCTTGATGAATGAAAACAGTGTATTCTTTTGTAGAAAAATATGAGCTCTGGAATGATCCATGATAATGGCAGAGCCTTGGGCCTTGGCTTTCATGGAAAATTCCAACGTTCACTCAAAACTAACTATGATCAACAATAACCACTTGGTGAATGCTAGTAGTCAACCAGTAAACCAACCACACTAGAATTTGAAACAGAACAGGTCAAACTGATAATTAAGTATGTTACCACTGGAGTTAATTAAGCACTTGAATTTGGGTACTCATGCCTACTGCGGAGATATTTCCATTAAAGCAAATCATAACACAAGCAGCAATAAAACAAAGTCTAAGTGATCTAAATGATGACGTTATCAAAGATACAAGTGAATGACTGGGATAATTTATGGTGATCAAGGGAATGACAGATCTCAGAGATGGCGTGATGATGTCGTTGGAGAGGGCCATATCATTGCAAAGGAAGGGATAAAAGGGTCTTGACATAGTCTACTCAGTTGGATGGGCTGTTTATTTCAGATGCAGTTAGATTCGTCAAATTCAGTTCATCAAGTTCATAAGGGTAGCAAAAGGGAGGTGGAACCTGCTGTGAAGAAGATGCAGGAAGGAAAAAGGATCACAAGGAGGAATGGGGATGGGAAGCTTAACAATCCTCCACAAGGGAAATTTCTGGCTGCAGGCAAAGGCAAAGGCAGAGGGAATACTAAAGGGGTAAGTTGATGCAAAGCAAGGGTGAAATGTACCTCCCTGAATACACATCATGAGACTGTGTTTAAGCTTTGCATTCTGAAGCTGCAAGAAGACTAGAGGAGTGTAAGCACAAGGGAGAAGTTAAACATACTGTGGGCTGAGAAGAGGGCCAAGAAGGCCCTTTCTGGTTCTTCTCTATTGACACTGGAGATACAACAGTTAGGAGTGTTTATAAGGCAACAGTAGAGATGAGATGGACTATCAAGCATATGCTGGCAAGGGTGCCGATGGACTGTCACAGTTGCAAAAATGATCTGATGGAGGAAATGAATGCCCGCTTCCAAAGAAAATTTCAATGCTCAGGAACAACTTGGGAGGGCTGGCTGAAGGCATGGAAAATGGAAGTTTAAAGCTTAAATATAGCTTGTGGTTAATGTTGAATGGCAAGAGTTGGCTTCCTATCGCGCCATGCACTTCCGTCAAAGCAACAAGAATAACCTCAAAAACTACTACTTGATATGACTTAACAGAGTCAAATTCATCACCATATATTTGAAATATTACATTAAATGTTATCCTTATGCTGAAGGAAACCCTACCAATATTTACATAGTGCATTAGGTATTTGGCTATTGCGGAAGACAACACTATTTTCAATGCATATCAAATATGATGATGAAACCGAACATACTTGAACTACATCACGAGCTCAATGGAGACGAGTTCTACACCATCTATTGAAGATATTAAAAATCAATATGCCATGGCCTACAACGGCGTGGGTTTAAACCCGTCCTATCAACCAATGAATATCTTCTGTGACTTTTCCTTTCATCATTCAGTTCCAAAGCACTCGAGCTGGTCGGGCAAGACGAGAGGCTCATTTGATGGTCACAACTACTATTCAACACAGACATGGGATTTGCTGGAAAGAAAAGACCCAGTTGAACAATTTAAACATTTTAACGAGGTTGGAAGTAGCCGATTTGCACTACTGTTTTACCATATTTTGATGAAAAAATGTGTATTCGTATGTGTGATGTTTTTAATATCAAAATTCGGTCTGAGATTTGCAAAGCAAATCTTAATAATTGAAATAAAATAAAATATTAAATATTAATAATTGAAATAAAATATTAAAAAGGTAAAAGAGTAAAAAACTTTTGGGTAGCATGCCTGGCATGCATGCACCACCTGTGCACTCCACCTTGCATTTTCTCAATACAACAATTGTTGTGTCGATCCACAACTTCTCTGATCCTCTACCTGGCGTTGATCCTCTACCTGGCGTTCATTCACACAACGCAGTGTAAAATCTGAAAGTTCATTCCCACACCGCAGTGTTAAATCTGAAAGTTCCTCCACACAGAGCAATGTTAAAATGCAGGTGGGTCCTAAATCTGAAAGTGCCTCCACAAAGAGCGGTCTTAAAATGCTGGTGGGTCCTAAATCTGAAAGGTCATCCACAAAAAGGAGTGTTAAAATGCAGGTGGGTTCAAAATCTGAAGCGCTTTGTGGAAGATCCGGCAAACGTCCATTAAAAGAGAATTTTGTAAACCCTAATCCGAAGGCTCCTAGGAACACTGCTTCTCGAACAGAAAGGTGCTCCTTCATTTCTACCCTTTCGCTGGCAGATTGGTCGACTCTCCCGACGATTTGCTAAATATGGAATGCAATGACGAGGGTGCCTAATTTACAGAGGTCGTTGCAGACACCACCCTTGACCAGATTCTCCTTCACAAAATTCCTCGCTATATTCAGGAACTGTTGTTTCCTCTGAACCATTCTATTTGTGCAGACGGCCAGTCTCTTCCTTTGCTTGCAGTTCAGGTATGTGATTGAAAAACCTCCTAATACAATCTGCATTTAATTAATGGTTTGAAAAATGTTTTCTTTGTTACAATTTACTATACATAGATGTAGAAAACATACTTTTCTACGGTAAATATTTTCTTGTAAGTTACAAATTTGATAAGAATTGGGTATAACGAGAAGCGGATTCAAGACGCACAACAGGCAGCGAGGATAAGAAATAAGACGTGTGGAGGCGGCGAAGGAAGAAAGGGAGGAACATATAATTCCATAATGACAGGCAGAGATAGGCTTCGATCTTGGAAAAACAAAAATGATTAGAGTCACAAAATGGAGGCGAGGGTAACATTGGAATGATTTTCAGAAATGATCATTCTGAGAGAAAAATGATGGTGTGTAAAATAATTTCAGAAAGCAAGTTTATAGGAAATCGAGGCGGAATTTCATATTATTATTATGTCGTCTTTATGTTGATTTTTTTTTAAATAAACATTTTCAGGTAATGGCTACAGTAAATAAAAACGGTTAAAGAAAGAAAAAAACGATGCATTTAAAGCAGAGGAAATTAAAAAACAAAATGGATGCATTTCTCGTTGAGTTTTTTATTAAGGTTTTGGTAATTTCACCTTGAAGCCACGGTGCTAAATTTATGCTTTAAATTAACTGGGTCTCCATGATCCTCTGCAGGTAGATCCCTTGCAGCTAGCGGAATAACACAAAATAACAAGTAAGGTACTTCTCCGGAGTTAGCTGCATCTGAAGTTTTCCAAAATACATAAAGATAGTCTGATACATACCAAGTCTGTCAGGTCGCAAACTACAATGCCACTGCCTTCCACAATGCCATCTTGCAGACTCAAGCGACTCAATGCCATCTTGCAAACTCAAGCAACTCAAACGTGTAGATAATAGAGCACATCCAAAGATTGCAATTGTAATCTTGCAGACTCTTCTGAGCACGTCCAAAGACTGCAATTCTAATCTTGCAGACTAGAGAGTCTGAGCACGTCCAAACACTACAATTCTAATCTTGCAAACTAGAGTCTGGGCAGGCGACAACTATCTTTTACCCTACCATACCAGAGTTTCATGCACACACATAATACCATACAAGAGTTTCATGCACACATATAAGATAGAGGGCGGTGGAATGAAGACATGTCGACAGCTGTAAACAATCGTGTCAGTTTATGCAAGGTCTTTGAAACTTAGGATAAATTAAGTTGCCCACACTAAACTAACCTCGGGGCAAGTGACGCGGGCAATAAGAGGGTAAATAGAAAACTTCGGCTAAATTTTTTTTGCAAAGAAACTGCCCAGCGTAAACTTTGGTTAAAGAATAAATAATCGGTACAAATTTGTGGTCAACGCATCAAATAATAGCCAGTCAACTGCGTATCGAACGCTAATAGTCCCAGGCAGGGACTAATAATACTTGAGTGCATCAAAATCCATTTGTAAACATAGTATTTATTGTATATTTAATTAGTATTGAAGTATTTGATGTTTGATAACATTTGTTAAATACCATGAAACTACCAGGTAGATATATGTAATCCATTTAGGATATGAATCATAATTTCATTACATAAACAAAAGCATTTATTAAGCAATTTGGGTTCTTAATCTTCTTCAAACAATGCTTAAATCATAATTTTATCTAGTTAAGTAATTAGGGTTTTAAATAGGTTTAAACAACTCAATATTAATATTGTTAATCAATATGAGAGGTTTATGCATTAAGTTAGGTTACACTTTTTGGCAAGGGATGGTGCGTTTTGGGTGAAAAATAACAATTCGATTGAGCCATTTTAAGCACTCGATCGAGCAATCTTTGAGCCCTCAATTGATCTATTTGAGGGCTTAAAGATAACTCAATCTAGCATTAAAAAAATTTCTTGATCGAGCTGCTGTCTAACCAGGGGTTATACAGAAGCTCAATCAAGCCATGTTTTTGAAAATTTCCACCAATACAACCTAGGCGTAGAATTAAAAAAAGTGGCTTGATCAAGCCTTAAAGCTAGAATGAGCCTCTATTTAACCATGTTAAGGGCTCAATCGAGGGTTTCTTAGACCCTTGATCGAGTTATTTGAAATATTATCTCAAGTGCTTGATCTAGTGTTTTGAGCACTCGATCGAGCTACTTGGGGCCTAAAGAACAAATTTTTAGATCCCCTTCTGCATATTTCTTTGCAACACCATTTTCTACCCTAACAAAATTAAGATAGAATTTGTCCTTAGGTGGTAGAGTTGATCATGTTGGATTCATGAAGGAATCCTCTATCCAATGGCATATGAGTTTGACATTTTCGAATTCATATGATATTTTTCATCTAATTTCTTTTAAACTCAATGCTTGAAAATGTTTTGGACAATTTCAAAGGGGTTGAATAAAAAATTAATAAGAAAAATATATGCAATGACAAATTTTCAGAAAATACCATTATCTTTGTTTATGAGTCATCATCAAAAGTGTATTATTTGTTTTTGAATTTATTTAAATAGTTGAAAAAAATCTTACGTGAACACATGTGTCTACAAAATGCAATTGAAATATTATTTTGCCAACTTTGAAAAATAATAAAAAGTATAATTTTACATTAAAAAAAATAAATAAATAATATGCATAACTTCTCTATGTGTATATTACACAATTTAGACTAAGTTAGTATACATGAATACATACTTATCTCTTAAGATGTGTGAAAAAATTGCAAGGACAAGCATTTCATTTAATGGAAAATTGACAGATTGTATGACTATTTTGTTTTTAAAAAGTATCATTAGGACAACAACATAATTCTCCACAAATTGTATTTTTAATTCGAATCAAAATTTATATGAATTTTGAGAGCTTCAATTCGATAAAAGAGTAAACATTTGAAATTTCATCGCCACATTTGGTTCAAAAGTGTAACCCATTTTCATGCATTCATCGGGGGTTGATGCATTCATTTTCATGCAAAAGTGATTCAAGAATTTACCTTAACCTTAATCCCTAAAATACTATGGATATTCTACTAAATAGTTCATCACAATAGATTTGATGAAATTATACTTAACTATGAGGGTTAATTTCTCCTTAGATTTCTAGATTCATTAATCATTGTGTTATGCTTATGCATGTAAGAGTTAAAATATGTAGAAAATAGAAAACAAATAAATAAAACTCACAAACCACAATTGACACAATATATAACTTGGAAAACCTTTTTAGGAGAAAACCCAATTGGAAGGTGAGACTACTTTACTCTCTTTCTCTGAAAGGAAATTGGATGTAGGTACAAAAAAGTAAGACCTGTGGCTCATGGGTTGCTATAATGCACAAATCCCCTCTTTTTTACTCTCCCTATCTATTCTTAGCTACTCTACTCATCCATGGAATAAAATTCACTCGATAGAATAGAACCCTTTTTCCTCCTATTGGCCCGATTATAACATAACCTGACAACCTACTAGTGGTTAAGTTTGACTCCTTCAAATCTTAACAAGAGTTACAATATCGACTCTTCTAGAGTCTTCTTCATCATGATGATCACATTTATATCCATTTTCCATGAATAATGTGGGTTGACATGGCATCCTCTTGAATCATGGTGGTCAAAATAGGAAGGTTAACTTATGAGTGGCATAAATTTTCCATAAAGACTTCGATTGAAGTGATTCTTGCACCATTGGAAAGCTATTTATGTGTAGAATAATAATAAAAGGCACATACTTAATCATAAAATTTGTATCCCCAAAAAACACTATTTAACACCTCAAATTTCTTTTGCAAGGTTTCAGACCCCAATTTGCCAAATTGGGACCTGCTTGTAAAATTGGTCCTGTGAGTTGATTCCTCCACTTTTTCCACTTTTAAAGAATAAAAATGGATGAAAAATAATTTAATGATCCAATACATATCAACCCTCTCACTGTAAGCTCTAATGACAATCATTTCATGAAATTGATAGGGTTTCCATTATTTTTTAAATTATAACTCTGGTAAGCCAAAATTATTGAAGGCACCAATAATTTTACTAACCAAGAGTTCAAAATATGCTACAACTTCCACAAATACCCAATTTTTATTTCACAATAAAAACCTTTAGCCAGTCAACACTTTGAAATATGGCATATTACCATAACACTTCACAAAACACATAGATACTTCCATTTTCTACGTTTTGTTTTGCATTGTGTTAGCACTTGAAATTTCACCTAGGCTGAGATAGACAAATCTCAAGGCTACATCAAACGATTTCACCTCGTAGCTAGCCCTACGGGGTATGAGAAGGCTCTCTCTGGTCAATCTCGTTAAATTTTCAATGGGAAGAGATGGCCAATCATGGTAACACAGATATTAGGCTAGTAAACTGATAAGGAGGGTTGATTTAAAGTTTTTGGGGGTTTTGGTGGCAATTGGAGGGAGTGCAATTCAGGGTGCGGGGATTGAACTCAGTTTTTGCAGGTGGGTCTTTGGGGCAAGGTAGGAGTTTGTACTGATGCCTTTAGCTGAGATGGATGATCAAAGAGGAAAGAAGAGAGGCTAAAGAGGGCAAACAATGGGTTTGAATCCTCTCTAGACAGTGGAAAACATAAATATTAAACAAAATTGAAAGTTGAGCATGGCATGCATGAATTCAAACTTTATCACTTCTTTTGTTTAATTAGCAGCAATAGATTAAGATATGGAACACATAAACACACTTACAATGACAAGTAGGAAACACACCATCAGCACAAGAGTCCACAAGAATCCACAATGATGTCTGCAAAACCCTGGCCTTCCTTTTCCTCAAATTGCAGAGATACAAGTAAAATATACAATAGAGCTTCTCCCTCAAGAGTCCAACCATGAAAAAGAGTAAGAGAAGGCATAATATAGAAGATCTAACTCCTTTCCCCACCTCTAGGCGTCGAGCTCAGCTTCCTAGGAGCTGTTGCAACTAATTCTAAACTAATCACTAGATAATAGGCAATCAAAACAACTTGCCTCTAAAACTTAGGAAACATATCCATGCATTAAATATTTACCATTTACATCAAAGAAACTTCTAGAAGTGGTCAAGAAGAGTAAAAGTATCTAAGTGCCATAAAAATTACACAAAAATCCATCATTTACATGCCTCAAAAGTCAACCAAAGTAAAAACAGTGTTTCGCTGGCCGAACTGGTCAAAACAGTGAAATTTCCCTGAGTGGTCACGCCCCTTACTTTGACTGGTCGCGCGCATTGACAGCTCTGTTTGAGGGCCTTCCTTGTGTCCAAATCAGGTGAAAGATAGCTCATTAGAAAGGTCTGTGAGTCTACTTTCCAATCCCATTGGAATTTCTGAATTTGGAGTTGATTTGACCCCTCAAAAGTCATTTCTCCCAAGGCAGCTTTATGCAACTCAAAAAAGGGACAGAAAGTCAAAATTTGCATGTATTTTGAGCTTTTGGGAGCCCAAATCTTCATAAAATCTGAAACCCATCCATAGGCAAGTGTATTTTT
>APFE031098416.1:0-10224 GCA_000404065.3 Pinus taeda
GATGAAAAGGGCTTGATCGGACGGTCGACGGGCCATTGATTTGCACAGATGATACGACGTCGGGTGGGTATTTAAATATTGTTTTCCTTGGGATTTGTGCCCGACGGGGCCCTTAGAAATGTTAATGATTTTTCATAGTTTCTAATGTATTTCTTATTTAAATCGCGCACGGCCAAAACTTTGGGATAAGGCGAACAACTATGGTTTTTAATGAAATTTTGCAAAATCGCGAATTGGTTTCAAAACTTTAGGCTAAGTGGGTTTTGATATAATTTCGCAAAAAGCACAAATGGGTCCCGACCTTAGGATAAGGCGGATAAAGTGGCCTTTTCCATATATTTTGCATTTTTGAGTGGATCTAAGGGTGAAAAAGGGTTTTTTTCAAGGTTGCTTAGGCAAAGTGAAGGGTGGGCTAAGTAGATGAGTTTCTAAGGGATGAAGAGAGGTTAGGCTTGGGTTCTCAGACTGACCAGATGTCAATTTGTTTCCCTGGTATTGAATCATATGGCTATAATGCCAAGGAGGGGGTATTTATAAAATGCTTATGGTTTATACACCATGGTGTTATAATAGTAGGGAAAGGGAAACATAGGGGGCTAGATAATAAAAGTTAGAGGTTAATATGGAGGGAGAAGGTGAATGAGGAGTGATATTACTAAGTTTTCTTGAAAACAACTTAGTTTAAAGAGTAGATCAAAATGAGAAGAACTTTGCACAAGAAATGTGGCTTTTAAAGGCAATAAGGACCAACATAAAACCTTGAATCTCTCTCATAAACACACCTTGTGAAGGGATGTTAGTAATGAGTGATGAATCAGGAAAAAAGGGAAGTTAGACATGCTTCATTATGTTGTTTTCCTTGTATTTGATCAGCAAAATTCAGCTTGGAAGGAACACCACTTCTGCAACCCCATCTACCTACCCAACTATTTGCCTAGCATTTTTTGTTTCTTCTTGAGGGGTGCACTTGGACTTGCAAACCCTTATGTGCCTTTTTCTTTTTCATTGGCTTTTTCCTTTGATTTCCTATCTAGCACTATCCTTATGTCTTCCAAGGCCCCAGATTAAGCAGTTGGGAACCTTAGCTTTTCTGCCTAACTATTGATCTGCCAAGATTAAGCAGTTTGGACAGATTTCTTGCTCTATTCTATAACAGAAAATTGAAACATGGCATGATCCAGATTAAACTGTTGGACCATTCATCAAAATTTAATAGACATGAAGGCATGTACATACCTTGCCTTTCCTTGGAAATATGGGATCTTTTTATCAGCAAAGCAGAGCATATTTGGCATTTAAATTTGCCCATCATGAAATATGAAACCTATTGGTATAGGTATCCAACAACATGGAAATTAATGAATGTTCATTTTATACCATTTATACACTTTTTTATTTCAACAAAATGGAAATAAGGGAATAACTGCAGAGAATTTTATTTAAAAATTGACTTATTAATTTTATAATAGATATCATATCACCAAAATAACATGTTATTAGAGATAAATATTAATAAAGAAATTTGTAAAAAAAACAATAATTATAAAGTTTCACTTGGTTAATATGAAAACTATCTAACATATTTGACCAAATTAATAGATTTTCAACTTAAAATCCAACACATAATACTTTCTAAGGTAGGCCTAATAAAAGCATGTGGTGAGAATTTGAAGTGCTTGTGTGTGCTTTCGTTATGTCTATATTTTCAAATTTTCGATGTGTGCTTCTTTTGTTTAATTTTCATTTCCATAATATATATGGTTCAAACTTGATAATAGAGCATGAATACCTTGAAGCACTTCCGTTGTGTCTATATTTTCAAATTTTCGATGTGTGCTTTACTGTGTTTAATTTTCATTTGCATAATTTAAACTGTTCAAACTTGATAATAGAGCATGAATACCTTAAAGCAGAGTGATTTCAGTTTGAAAAACGTAATTGGTAGAATTGTTTTGGAAGTGTTGGAAATTCTAGCAAAGACATTTCACTAGGTAGAAGTATGAGACTAGAAATTTATGTAAAAGCATTAGCATGGCTAGCAAAAGAGGAGGATGAATGCAATGGAGAGTTAGATGGCATCATGGAAGTGCTTGAAGCTCGAAATGGGATGACATCCATTAAGGGCTATGCAAGCTAGGTTGAAGCCATAAAGACAATTTAGAGAATGGGAGTTGCAACAAAAACTAATGATGTAAGTGATGATGAAATAAAGTTGTTGAGCAATTATAGTTTTAGTAGAAAGAATCATTAAGACATTTATAAATTATAAGGGAAAGTTAGAATGAGAAACCCCTTACCTCTTCGAGTTTAAACCAAGAAGAATTAATTTACTACATAATGGATATAGAGAAACTCTTTAACAATAAGCAAGTTAAGACTTTTAAAGACTAAAGATAGTGTGTATGAAGTTGAAAGGACATGCAACCTTATGGTGAGACAATGCATTGTCAACAAGGAAACAATAGGGCAAATATGAAATTAATACCTATTTTGGAATGGATTTTGAATCCAATTCAAAAGTAAGTTTATGCTTGTTGTTTATACCCTAAATTTGTATAAGAAGTTGTAGGATCTTAGGTAGAACGATATGACTATAAATAAATATACAAAAAAGTTTTATAAACTTTCTATTACGACCAAGCCTAATGATGAGTTAGAGGAATTTGTGGCAATTAGTATATCTATCTTTTGAGCTATGCCACTCAATATGTGTTTCTCCTAATGAGGATTTGGTTAGTTGGAGAAACATATCAATTTACACTAAATGATAAGGAGAAATTTACAAGGAAACAACCTAACATTCATGGAATGATAATAAGAAATAGATGAAGAAATGTGATTGGAAGAGGACATAGTTAAACTAAGGATGAAGTGGGTAGATGTATAAATCTTGTAGACTAAAAATTTGGGAGAAGCAATGAAACCTTTAGAGGTAGAGGATTTTTTCTAGGAAAATGTAACCTTAGTGGTAGAGGAGCTCAAAGGTCTATTGTAATCAGCTACAAATGTCAATCTTTGAGGGTGCAAGTCCTTTGAATCTCCACAAAATTTACATAATAATAAGAGGTGGCAGAGTAAATCTCATGTTGTTCAAGAGCACAATGAAATATGGTAGTAGAGATAAATCATAATATTCATGAAATGTCACTAGAGCAAGGAGAAAATTAATGTTTAGAAGAACATTATTAAAGCCACAAAACTAGCTAGAAGTAAGGAATCTAGAATAAATTAAGTACATCTTGAAGAAATTTAAATTATAGCTATGTCTTATTTTTTAATTGTAGTTGATGGTAGTGGATAGAACTTTGCGTCTATAAAGGTTGTAGAGGAACTGAATTTGAAGTGTATACCACATCCAAATGCATGTTAATAAGGTATCATGGTTACAAAAATCACATCACATTAATGCTTTTAAATAGTGTTTGATAAGTTTTCACATTCAAATCTATCTTGATAAAGTATTGTGTGTCGTTGTGTCAATGAATACATACCCTTTACTATTGGGTAGTCCTTGAAAATATGATAGGAAGTTGTTCATTATGGACTTAAGAATACCTTTCTATTAGAAAAAGGATGGAACACATATTAGATTTTGTCATACTGAGGAATAATGGGGCAGTAGTGGTAATTATAATAATAATTGTAGTAGTAGGATTGTCATGCTATGTTCAACAAAATAATTTTTAAAGAGGAAAAAAAGTGAAGTGTTTCTTTACTGATATTCCAAATAGTCCAAGTCCAAAAGTGAAGTGAATTGAAATTCCAACAAAAGTGAAAGAGCTATTGATTGAGCTAATGGATTTTATTTTACAAGGGATACACAATGGATTGCTACATATTAGGAGCATCTTCCATCAAATATACTTCATTCTAGGATTTAGGTTACTTAATAAAACCCTATATAGGATGATACCTATTCAAAATAAGAAGTTGAATAAAAATAGTACGTGAATTATTAGAGATATGTTGAAGTAGAGAATGATTGTGCCTATGTTCATTACCTATTGTGTTTGTATAAATGATAAGTGGATTATGGAGAAGGTGCATTAATTCTAGTGCTATTGATTTAATGTATTTTCTAAGTGGAGCATGATACTTATAATGTTTGATTTAAAAAATGGGTATAATAAAATTGGGATTCTTCAATGAAATGAATGGAAAACTACATTTAAGAGTGAGGAAGAACTTTATGAATAACTTGTGATGCAAGAAACTTCGTTGGGCTACTAAAAAGGCTTGTTGGTAGAAAAGAAATGCTTGTTTTTCCTTGAGTGACTCCGTCAAGGTACTAAAGAGGATTGTTGGCACCAAAGAAATCCTTGTTATTCCTTGCATGACTTCGCCAGGGTACTAAATAGGCTTGCTCGCAGCAAAGCAACATCAAAAAATAGCTTTAAATTTCTTAATACAATAAGCCTTCTATCATGTTTTATGCATCATTATTTAACACTTACATGAGTGCGCTCTTGCTTTAGTGTGTAAACACTAACATCACCTAGCTCAGGAGACAAAGGAAGGGAATATTTGTAAAAGCTCAAGTAACTCAATGAGCACCCATAGTGTATATTCAATACTTCCTTGCATCATTCATGAGACTCTATCTATTGAAGGGACATAAGCAAGGATGCAAGATTCTACCAGTGGTTCACCGTTTTCTGTAGTTGTTACAACACCCAAATTTCTAACCTATATATTTAAATTTTGGGTCCCCCTATTCCTTTCAAGATCTTAATGAAAAACATTATGGATCATAATGGTCAAAACGCTTTAATAACATAGCCATCGTTGAAGTTACAATTGTTGTATGATTCATGATACAGTGATCTAAGCTTACTTTTTCTTCTTCATCTTCAACACTAAGGTTTAGGACATTTTACATACATTCATTTCCAAGGATATTATAACAATGTTCCTCCATGTTTGTTTATCTTAGTGGAATGTATCTTATTTTAGTACTTATGTGTGCCTTTTTGTATGTCTAGTGTTTCGAATGAAATTGAAATCATAATACAAGACTTATTACCACTAGAAACAACACTTAATGGGAAGCAAATATCATTATGTCAAGGTTTATAAGATTCATCATAAGCCATCTATGGTTCAATGTTGGGATATTGGCATACCCTTGCGTTAACCATGCTTCATCAACGCCTGAGTCCACATGCAGTAATGAGTTTGAACTCCCCTCCATTTGGACTATCCTAAGTATCGTTTCTCTATGATCAATTAGAGTGTGACTCCTCATTTGACCTACCTAAGGTTTATATGGGATCTAGAAAATGTAACCCTAAAGTTTTCTAACTTTGATTTTTTCACATAGTCGTAGTTTGGAATTTTAGTTTGTAATTTCAGTCTCACTAACAACTAAAATTGTAACCTACAACCTCCTAAGAGAAACATTAGTCACAAATCACAGTGTTACAGGCCATTTTGTCACATCTATTTAATAGGCCTACAAAATGGATAAATCATCCTTTGTGAACATGTTGTCATCATCCAAACATAAAGCCCTAACCATGACCTTTCCAAATTTTTTGAGTAACTGGGACTAACTGCTCAAAATCAAGATTTTAATCCCCAAAACACTCTTCCCCTTTAAAGACCTGCACTTAACGTTCGTTGCTTCCTTCTACACCAGTGTTGGTCTACAACAACTTACTCCTTGTTGGGGGTGAGATGATTCTAGAAATTTGGGAATGAAAAAATATTTTTGAAGATTCCTCTTCTAGAAGCTTCTAGGGTTTGTTTTAACAATTTAACTTAGATAAGAAGCTCAAGTCCTATATAATCCTACCTTATAGACTTCACCTCTTATCCCTTGAGATCATCCTCCCATCATAAGTGATCTCAAGCTCAATATGGTAAATCCTAAACTACCATCCCTCTCCTATAAATTTACTACCATGTGCAACATCAGGGTTGGCTTTAGGAGACTGGCCATGCCCTCATGTTGTTGCCTTGAATCTAAGATAGTCATCATCTTCATGCATTAGGATGACATTGAGGTTTGCTTTGTAACAAGGCAGGATAAGTCAACTTGGTAGTATCTCTACAAGATTAACTACTATTTTTGGTTGTAAACTCTCTTCCATTTCTATTAATACAAAGAGTATCTTGTTTTCCTATATGTGTTATGATATATTTACATTCATGTATTTCATTTCCTTGTTTATTCATTGAATAGAGTAATTTAATTATGCTACGTAGATGTTGTGGATCCTTGGCTTGTTTTGGTTGTATGTGAAGGTTCTAATTATAGAAATCAGAGCTACGATTACGGCTTACAAGCCGGGAGGAAAGTAAATCTTGTGATGGATTCCATGTAAGCCTCTTCCATTCTTCAATTATTTAAGGAAAACTCTATATTCTTTGCTTTATGTAGTTTTAGGCCAATGCACGAGGTCTAGGGAAGATACTTTTATTGCAATCATAAATTCCACCCAATAAATTGGAAACTCCACTAGGGATCGTTTCTTTCCCTTAGTGATTTCTTAACCTTAGCACTTGTTTCACCTCTGGAACCAACCTTCATTGCCTCACTCAGATCTGGATTGACCCTAGGGATAATCTTCTCTAACCTTGATTTTATTTTTTGTGTTGTAATTTAGTCGGATCTACATTAGAGCTCCCCTTGGTTTGGAGGCAGAGTGCACCAGTTCAACCTAGCCTTCTCTGCACCTATGATGCAAAGCATTGATTCCCTTTCTGCACCTATGCTTATCCCTATTATATGCAAACAATTTCCTCTTGTTCCTTTCTCTCTAATCTTCTTGGCTCTAGCTAGTTTTGCTTCTATCCCTAAGTGTGTCTTGGTCTCTGAAAAGTGTTCACTTTGTTTGATTTTGGTTTAGAAACCTTTGATAAGAATTTGTTTGGATCTTCTTTTCTTGTCAATTAGGTCATTAGAAAAATGTTTCTTGATCATTGATTGTTTGAAAGAATTGATATTACAGTCATCATTCTATATATTTTGCTTTAAGGGAGATTGAACAAGCATCTTACTTTTAATTTCATTTGATAATTAAGTGGATTGAAAAGAAAAATCTCATCATTTTGAATTTTGCATTGCATTTAGGGTTTTGTGTGTGAAATTGGAAATTGGAACAGCTATGTTAGGGGAATTGAATTTTAAAAAAAAATGTTCTTTACCTTTTGTATGCTCCATTACTATTTGTTATCTTCCCTCTCGTAAATAAATTTACATTTGAAAGAAAAAATCATTCTCTCATGCTAGATTGCATCTTTAGGATATTCAAGTGAAATTCAAGGTAAGCCTTGGAAATTGAAATATAATTGAAGATAAAATTTAAATTTGTTGAATCAATCTTAAGGAGCATTTGAAACATGAAATAAAACATCTAGAGGTCAAGTCTAGAGATGTGTTATAAATTCTATAAACATAGGAGTTGTCATTTTTTCTAGTGTTGCATTCTAAGGATGACACGTCGTTCCATGTATATAAGTGTATTAGACTCTTCTTTGCATACCTTCATGTATATTGGATGGCACTCCATGCATGAAACATATATGGGAACACTCTCATCGTATAGTTACACATTATACAATACTAACACGGACTACGCTTCCACGTACCATCAAGTATATTTTGGATGTCAATCATAAGTTTCTATCCTCACCTTAGGTAACCAAGTCGGTTTCCTTGTACACTGTGATTCACCAAGCACAACATTCGGCGAGTCTATCTACCCATACGTAAATCCTTTGTTCTCAAAGGTGGTATATTGTAGTCACAGTTGCTTGATAAACCTTTATACTTAGATTACCATCTTTGATTTATTTATAATTGTTAAAATTTATTAAACCAATGTGGAAGAAGAACACCCTCCACTTTTTTTCACGTAAAATGTGAAATAAGCCTCCTCTTCCACCTGAGGCAACTCCTAGTTTTTGTCAAAAGAATAAAAAGATGTAGACTACCAAATACAGTAATTTGTGAGCTACTACTTCTAGTCCTCGACCTGAAATAGATCCACCAGAATCATCCTTTCTTGTGAGTAATGAACCAGAGATTACTTCTTCATTTACTGGTGAGTCGAACACAATAAAAAAAAAATCACTTGAGATTTCATTACCTGAGGTTATTGAACCTAACTATATTAAATAAAAAACAACACAACCTAAGGTTATACAACATCAGTTACCTCAATTATCTACATCTGTTACTCTAGGACCTTCTTCTTCTCTTCCTCTGTCTCAAACCAAAACCACAACCAATATATCTTATACCTGACGATGAACCTCTTCCACCTGGTCTTGTGAGCATTAAAGAGATTCCTTATGAAGAGCCTTGACTCTCCTCTCCTATCCATTTGGGAGGGACTTATTTTTATCGGGCCCATTCTTTTTCTTCTCCTCATACTCCATCACAAGCTCCTTTATCTGGTTCATCTCTTTCAACTCACCCTTGAGTTTCCCTCAGCAATCCTCTTTGGGATAGTTAACCATGCCTGAATCTTCTATGGTTTCTCAACATGTATCTATAACTATGACTGAGACAATCCATGTTGCAACTTCATCCATGTTTGTAACATCACCAGAGACACATTTTTATGGTGGCCTATCCATCCAACTTGGTTACCAATCATTGTCTAGTACCTTTTATGGCATAGCATCTAGTCCATGTACTTCTCCCATGTCATCCTCTTATAGAATCCTATCTGCTACTTCTTTGATGAGCGCTACACATTATGCTCTTTCTCCTCCATATACACCTATAATACAATAGCAGAGTGGTACTTATGTCAATGGATATGGAAACTTACAACAACCCAATCCAATTCCTATTGTGAACCCTCATCTTGGGGGCAAATTGCCTCTATATTACCCTCCTCTTTCAGCAGGGGGAAAGTTGTTGTAGGATTATTTCCATCTCCTCATAAAATATCACAAGTTACTTCTCAACCTTATTCAAGTCTCCCACATTCAAGAATGGCTCTCAATGTTTGGAAAGCCACATTTCCCTTAAAACCTAGTTTAGTTATGGACTCATATCTAATCTCTCAACCCATTCCATCTGTACCTCATATTACTACTCACCAACCAATACCCCAACTTGTTCAAGCTCAAATTATTGTAAGCCAACCTTTGCAGGCTGCATATTTAACCCAACATATTCTATCGGTATTTGGTGCCTCTCAAGCCCCATTTACGTAGCCTCTTCAAGGCATCTTACTACCTTCATTGCTAAAGGAGAAGTGGTGACTGAAGAGCAAGTAATTGCTCGTGCCTAGTGTTTGGATCTTATTTATACCTAATCCAGCATGCTCTATGATAAAATACCAAATGCTCCACACCTTTCCAATATTGTTCTTGAACTTCTTGATAAAGAATCACATGTCTCTAATGGTGTGATAGGTTCTGCTAGCCAGATGTTGGAAATTAAACCATCTGGTTCAACTCTTCTTGTGACTGCCCAAAACCCTCCATCCAGTCCTCCAGCTTCTACTTCCACGATCAATGTCATTCAATCCTTCAAAGGAAAATCTCAGCAACCAGGAAGTAAGAATAAAGGAAAAGGTAAAAAAGAAAGATAAACCTCCAAAAGATAAACAATATAATTAGTATTATGATGAAAAGTGATTTTTTTTAATCCATGCTTTATGAAGAAAAGTGAATTTTTTTATTATCCATGCTTTATTTGTAATGAGGAGCATTTCACTCATGACTTTCCACATCGAGCAGAAGTGAATCCGTTCATCAAGTCATCTATTGCACCCATTGTATTGACAAATTCATTTCCAAATTAGGAAACTAGTATGGCTTCTCAGGGTCCTACTTCCTCTAACTCGTTTATGATGCTTTCCTCCACTAAGCTAAAAAATGACATTATGTTGGCCACCAAGAATATAGAATATGGTAATGTGAAACCTTCGACTAGTGAGGCTACTAATCAACCTAGTAGTTCTATTGCATCTCCATCGAATATGTTTCCAAATGATTTTCCTATAGAATTGAAAATTAAGTTTCCCAAAGGTGTTATCCATAAATATGCATTCAACCCTCGTGCGAGAGCTACTCAGAATTATAACATAGTTGAGGATATGACTCAAACTCTTTTAGCTATGTTAACTCTCGACGTGTTACAAGATTGTCTCTCCCAAAAGAAGGCTTTTCTTTCCACAATTGGATGTGTTAAACCCTTGGATTCCAACCTTGTAGTTTTTAACCGCGATAATTATATTCCTAAAATTCCAACCCAATTAA
>APFE031098420.1:574-15975 GCA_000404065.3 Pinus taeda
TTCTAACCCTTCCACCTTGCAACTTCAACTTTACTTTTCCACGACCAATGATTCTAGCTTTCCTGTCATCCCCAAGAAGACATCACCACCATCATATTTCTCATACTCGCAGAACCACTCTCTATGGGGAGTGAAGTGAAAGGATGCACCTGAGTCAATCAACCATGCCTCATGATCTACATGTGTACTTGAAGAAGCCAAGTACACATCCCCACCTTCATCTGAGGCGGTTTTCGCCTCTGCAGAAGGAGCATCATCAGATCCATTTCCTTTATCAGGAGCTTTAGATTTACACTCCCTTCTGAAGTGCCCTTCCTTTCCGCATTTCCAGCGCACCACCTTTGTAGGTTTTCCTGGAGATTTAGATCTCCCTCTAGATTTAGACCTCCCACTCGATGACTTATTTTTGTTTATGTTCTGGGACCATCCTCGTACAAACAAGGCATCACCATTCTGGCTCTCCTTATTTTTCCGTCTCATTTCCTCCATCAGCAAGGATGAGATGATTTCATAAAACTGCAAGGTAGTTGCATTGCTACCTATTGCAATAACCAAACTATCCCATGAATCTAGTAGAGAACACAACAAATTGATGCACTTATCTTCATCTGAAATTTTAGTATCAACAAATGATAACTAACTTACCACATTATTAAATATGTTCAGATGCTCTGTCACCGAATCTCCATCTTTCATCCTCGGGTTATACAACTTTTTCCGTAAGAACAGTTTATTCACTAGAGACTTAGATTGGTATAAAGTCCCTAACTTGTCCCACAAAGCCTTCGTCGTAGCTTCCCCTGATACATTCGGCAATACTGAATCTGAGACATGCAATCATATTGTGCTCTTTGCCTTCCAATCCAACTTCTTCCATTCTTCATCGAACATGCCCGTTGGTTTAGTACCTGGATCTACTGCAATCCACTAATATTTATCCACTAACAGATCATCCATCTCGAGTTTCCATAACTCAAAACTCTGACACTTAAATTTCTCGATCTCTATCTTTCCACTGCTCGCCATCTTCTTTCACCACCAGAATCGATCTCACAGATCTCCCACTGAACAGGATCTACCACAGGCCCGAGCGAAAGCCCTTAGCAGAAAAGGCGTCCCCTTGAAGCCAAAATAGCTTTGATACCAAATGTAGGTTTTAACTCCGTACAGAAATTACCTACGTACGAATTCTAAAACATAGAAAATAAACAATGCGAGAGCATAACACATAAAACACATATACACAGAGATGTCCCCTGGATCCCAAAATAGGCACTACCAACTTTATTTTTCATTATGTTCCTTTCAATGAAACAATACATATGTATACATGTCGAAGCATCCAATACCATGGACCGAAAACCATCGTGTCCAAAACCACGGACTGAAAACCATCTCGTCCAAAACCATGTGCGAAAAACATGCACAAAACCATAAGTAGGTCCACCCAACCTAATATAGGGTCCAAGACCAAAATTTTCCGGGCCGCTGCCCCAAACCCCATAGAGTGGGGTTACTTGCACCCCTCAAACCCCCTGTGACTCCCCCCACTATGCAATCGGCGCAACGAAGGGGGGGCTCCACCCCCCTTCTAACCCCCCAGTTAACTACGTAGGCTAGTCGTGGAAAGAATATAACACAACCCAACAATTATTCCAAGAAAAGAGGAACGATATACCATAATCAATGCCTATTTTGAAATTTAGTTACAAACCTAGTTTTATTCCTGGAAAATTGTTAAGGTTCATAATTTTCTCCTCTTGTATTTTGATTGGCTATTAAAAGCCCCAAATTGTAATTTGATGTCTATCTATTTGTTGCATCTAATGATTTTAATTCCTGTGTGAACCAGGTTACGAATAGAGGGTGCGATCTGGCTAGGTTGGTCACCATACCATCTTGACACCGCTCTATATCTCTTAAATTAAATGACATTTAAATTATTATTTATTATGTGAATTTTATTTAACTATTTACACTCTCTTTCCTTCTTCAAATTGGTGTTATTTGATTTGTTGCAATGTTTTCCTTTCAACTGCAAGATTAATTTGATTTGTTGCATTAAGAATTGTGCTTGCAGTTGGAATGTTTCTTCATATCGAATGAGGCAAGAGATTTGCATTAAATCAATCTCTTTAATAAGTTTATTTACACAGTAAATTTACTTGTTATGTTGTCGATGCTTTCAAGTTAATTTTACACAGAGGTCGTGTGGTCAGAGTGGACGACTATCCAAGGCGCCAGGAAAAGACACTTGTCAGAATCAGAAGGTTTGGAACGACGCGAGGACGGTCAGGGGGTGTAGATCGGAAATAGCTGGAGTCTCCGTGACCTAGGCTTCGGGAAACCTCCTGGGCTTGTCAACCGGGCAACAAAGCTGTCGCAACCTCCGCCTAATCCGAGGCAATTCCATGCAGCTGAAACCAAAATTAACTGTGCTAGTGAGTTTAAGCGGTTAATCAGGCGGATTAAAAATGGTAAACCCTTGTGAAACGGTCGAGCTGGATCCTAAACCGGAAGATATCCTATCGGTTTGGGGTAAGGAATTAACGACGCAAAACTTAGAACATTTCTTTGGAGCAAGCAGTTTTCACAGGACAGTGAAGGAGAACCTAGATCTGAATGAACCGTGGAATAATTTTTCTGTGTTCGATGGATCGAAGGGAAGTTTGGGGCTGGTAATGTGGAGAATCCAGGAGGACCAACCTATCTCAACCCCCAAGAACAAATATCACTAAAGGAGGAGCTCCCTCAAACCGAAGATTTCAGAGTACCTCAAGTAAGTAATTCTTCTACGCTAGCTCAAGTCCAGTATCAATCTGGAGGCCTGGAAGATGTTGTTTATGGCTAGGGCACTAAAAAATGGCTATGGTAAAGCTCAAGCGATGGGCTAAAAGCGGATCTAGGGCCAGATAAGGAAGGCAGACTGCAGGCCATAACTAGATCTACATTAGCAAGGGCCGGGTCAAACCCTAGAGCATCTCCGGAGGCAGAGGGTCGCAAAGCAGAGGAGGTTTGTAGAAAGGAAGGATCAAGAAGCATTGTTGTAAGGCAGCCAGAGGAGGAAAGGTTAAAGGAAGGAGCAGTCGAAGGAGCAGGACTCGGGAAGGTAGTGGGGGCCAGTAAGGTTGTGATACTCCCAGGATCTGAGTTAGTAGGAAAGAAGGATTCTGTGCAGCAAACGAAAGATACAGAGGGGGTGGTTGTTGGGAAAGGAAGAGAAGAACCCCATGGCGTCAAGCAAACTAGTGAAAAGAGAAAGAAACAGAAACTAATTAAGCAAAGTTCAGAAGCAAATCTCGTCCTGGGAGTGGACGTACAAATCGAGGAAGCAATGGAGGTGGCGAAAAACACTTTGGTTGGACAAGCTAGAGGAAAGAATTTCTCGGCACAATTCATCCGAAATTGGGTTGAACAGCAATGGCAGAAGGATTTAGGGAATTCCTTCAAAGTTTCGGTGCATGGTTCATGATCCAATTTGACAAGAAGGATATGGTGGATTGGGTACTGGCGAGGAATTGGGCTTTTGGGAAACGGCCCGTGCTGTTTAGACGATGGACTCCTCTGTTCGACGCTCAGTGGGAGAAGGTAGACTCATTTCCCATTTGGGTGCGTGCTCTAGGGTTGTCGCCCTTTCTATGGGTCGATTCAGTCTTCAGGTCTATAGGCAATACAATTGGCTCCTTCTTGGAAGCTGACAATTGGCTCTTTTGTAGAAACTAGAAACAAAGCAATGGCTCGGATTCTGGTAAGTCTTAATCCTGGGAAAGGCCTTCTAGGAAACATATAAATCCACTACAAAGACCTCGTCTTCGATCAGTGGTTGGACTATGAACACCTGCCTTACAGGTGCCATAACTGCCATGAGTACGGCCATTTGGCAAGAGGCTGCCCCTTGGGGTATTGGCGCAGAAGAAAACAGAGGAAAGATGAAAAATAAATGTGAACAAAAGGTGTTGAGATAACCCCAGGACATAAGCAACTCAAGTGGAGGACACCATGGAGGTGGAAAGGATCGAGGAACAGAGGGCTCCGGAGCAGATACAGAACGTGAGTCAGGGAGCTGAAGAAGGTCCCCTTATCGTTTCAAGCAAGGATGATCCGGAATCATCAAGAGAAGTTCATGAAGGTTCGATGGGTATGCATCTGGACTTTAATCCTCCTTCTTTACATTCTCCAAACGAAGTAAAAGAGGCATGCTTTATTTCAAATCTGCATAATCATGCATCAATAGAAAATGAGGAGGTTGAATCCATTACTGCATCTATCCCCAAAATCAACCTGAACTGTAAAGGGACCTCAAAAGCTACCAGTAAAAATGATATAAAACTCCTCGTTACCAAATCTGATTGTCACTACAATCTGCGCTCCCTTGACAAAAGACCGGCGATCGGAGAACCTATCGAAGGCATAGGTATGGAGGTTCCCCAGACCTCTAGGAAAAAGTCAAGGGGGCGGAAGCCCTTTCTATCTAAAGCACAAGTAAAAGCAAAATATGATGTGGAGGATGGTAAATAGCTGTCAATTCCTGGGGTGCTTAGAGCGGAAAAACCCTGTGAGGAGATACCAAAATGATTTGTCTCTCATGGAATTGTAGGGGTTTAGCCAGTAAACCCAAAAAACTGGCTTTGAAGGAGTTAGTGCAGCGATACAACCCTGATCTTCTCATGCTACAGGAAACTCTAGGATTGAGTTCAGAAGTAGTGACATCTTTATGTTCTTTGTTCCCGGGGTGGCAGTTTCAAGCATTGGATTCATTTGGTCACTCAGGAGGTGTGGTTGTAGGACTCAGAGAAGGAAGATAGAAGTTGTTAAATTCGTGGGGTATGTTTCATGGCTTGGGGATGGAAGTATTATCCCCTGAATTCGATGGCCCTTTGTCTATCTTAAATATATACGGGCCATGCCAGGAGAGGGCCTCGTTCTGGAACAGCCTCCTGGCTAAATCTGTGATGAGGGATCAAAATTTGGTAGTAGGAGGAGATCTAAATTTCTCCATTGGAACCGCGGAAGCTTGGGGCCCCTCAACCAGAGAAGATCCCTTATCGGATTTCTTTCAAAATGCTCTCACCTCGTATAAACTGATTGATGCAAATCTATCAAAGCTAAAGCCTACATGGAGAAACCGTAGAACAGGTGAAGCTCGAGTCGCCAAAAGACTAGATAGATTTCTTTTATGTGAGAATCTTGCTTCCAGAATTCCGATGTTCCGAGAGTGGATAGGAGAGGGAGGAAATTCAGATCATTTCCCTATTTTGCTTGAACTATCCAAGCCCGCCTTTAAACCTGCAGCACCTTTTAAATTCAATGTTGTTTGGATGCGGGAGGAATCATTCAGACAGCTCTTCAATGAAACCTGGCAACATCCAAGCAAGGACTCAATGGAAGATAAGAGTTTCCTTTTCATGGAAAATCTGAAAAGGATGAAGAAGGTCACAATGGACTGGGCTAAAAAAAGGAAGCAAAAACAAAACGAAGTTTTAATCAATATCGACAAGGAGCTTAGGGAACTTGAAAAACCTGACTCAAATGGATATTAATCTTAGGAAGCGAAGGACAGGATTCTGTTGTTAGAAAATCAGAGAAGCCAAATTCTTCTGGACAGAGAAGAAGAATGGAGGCTGAAAAGCAGGGCGATATGGCTGTTGGCTGGAGATGAAAATACAAAAAAAATTCACAACTTCGCGAAAGGCAAGAGGACGATGAATACTATCTGGAATCTAAAAGACGAAGAAGGAAGAGAGGCAAATACCTTTGAATCGCTCTCAAACATGGGGAGGAACCACCTTCAAAACCTTTTTTCTGAGTAGAGAGAGCCTACATTAGCGGAGGTTATTAGAACAGCCCAAAGTTTTCCTCGATATGTGGAGGAGGAAGAAGCGGAAGGCTTACTAGGGGAAGTCACTTCTAAAGAAGTGGGGAATGTAATAAAATCTATGGCAAAAGATAAAATTCCGGGGCCTGACGGGTGGCCTATAGAATTTTTTCAACAGTTTTTTGATCAGATTGGCTCAGAACTAATTGATGTGGTTGAGGAATCCAGAAGGAAAGGTCTGATATATGCGCCTTTTAACTCTACATTTATAGCACTTATTCCTAAAAAAGAAGTTCCTGAGTCCTTTGAAGATTTCAGACCCATTTCATTATGCAACAATGTGTATAAAATCATAGCTAAAACGATAGTAGCTCGATTAAAATCAATTATGTCCAGATGCATCTCAAGCGAACAGTTTGGTTTTCTGGACGGATGCCAAATACACGAAGCTGTAGGAGTGGCCCAGGAGACAATTCATAGTGTGAAACTAATGAAAAAGAAAGGAGCAGTGGTGAAAATTGATCTTTCAAAAGCATATGACAGAATTAGTTGGACCTATATCTAAATGTTGTTAACTCATCTGGGGTTCAAAATCGATTTTATCCACTGGGTTATGGGATGTATCACCAGTGTCATTTTTGCAGTGATTATTAATGGGGTAGCCTCTTCATTCTTCAAAGGGCAAAGGGGCCTAAGGCAAGGCTGCCCATTATCCCCTTTACTGTTTTTACTAGTTGCAGAAGGGCTGAGTCAACTAATGTTAAAAGCCAAAAGGGAAGGATCAATTAAAGGCCTGGAGGTGGCTGTCAACCTTTTCATTACTCATCTCCTGTTTGTAGACGATATATTACTCTTCAGTAATGGAAGCCTGACAGAATTTAAAAAGATAAAGGAGATCCTTGAGCTGTTCATGAAAGCAACAGGGATGCAAGTCAATTACAGGAAATCACAGCTCATGATGGAAGGCCTGAATAGGTAGGAGATAAGCCAGATTACGGCTATTGTTCCTTTAGAGGTATCTAAGTTTGGGGACCCCTTCAAATACCTGGGGTTTTGGTTGAAGCCAGATAATTATAAAAAACATGACTGGAATTGGTTAGTAGCAAATATTGAAGCCAGGATTTCACACTGGAGCTTTAGATGGCTCTCCAGAGCAGGAAGGTTAACTTTAATAAAATCAGTCCTCCTAGCAATTCCTGTATATTGGGTCACGCTGACCTGGGTCCCCAAAGGAATCCTAGAAAAAATAAGAAGAATATGCAGCAAATTTCTATGGGCAGGATCAAAGGAGGAGTCTGTGCTCCCCTGGATTGCCTGGGATAAGGTGGCAAGACCAAAAGAATGGCGAGGATGGGGAATTAAAGATATTATTGCCTTTGGAACCTCTTTGGCAGCAAAATCAGGGTGGAGAATCATCAAACTGGAAAACCTTTGGACAAAAGTAGTTAAGCGGAAACACATTGATCCCACCCCCCTTGAAGACTGGATTAGAAACCCAGAAAAGAAAGGAGGGAATGAGTCGATAATATGGAAAGCCACTATCGATGCCTTTAAACTTATTGAACAAGGTTTGTCCTGGCATATTGGAAATGGTGAAAACATCCGCATTGGAAGGGACCCTTGGGTGGGTTGTAACGAGAATTATGCTTTGCCCCCTGGCATGATTAGACACCTTGCCTCCAAAGGATTTTTATATTTAAATCAGGTGGAGAAAATAGGATTCTCAACCATATGGGGACAAGCTTGGAAACCGGGAGAGGAATTGGAAATTCACCCCCGATGGTGGAATGATTGAGAGGTCTACATGCAAGAACTTTCCAGATCAAATGTAAGGCTCAAGGATAAACCAGATCAGCTGGTATGGGCCTACGCTGAATCTGGTAGTTATTCTCCAAAATTTGGATATAAGTTTCTCATGACCAAAAAAGGCTGGGAAGACCCGGATTGGTGTGTGAAATCGATATGGAAGCTAAAGTGCCCTGCTAAAGCAAAATTGTTTTTCTGGTGTATTTTGAAAAGGAAAGTCCCTACATGGGACATTCTGCAAGCCAGATTTAAATAAGGGCCGGGAAGATGTCCATTATGCAAAAATGATTTAGAGACTATGGCACATTTATTCATCGGTTGTCCTATAGTCAAAAAAGTATGGTTGGAGGTGGCTAAGTATATTCAACTGTCAATATCCTAGGAAGGGAATCATATTGCCGAAGTCTGGCACAAGTGGTGGCACCAAATCTCAATTAGGAAGCAAAGGAATCTACCTCCTATCATTTGCTGGGGCATTTGGATTGCAAGGAATAGAACATTTTCCAGGAGCAGGAAACATCTGCGGAATCAATTGTTGTTCAATGTTCATCTATCTACACAAATATCCCAGATTCAGAGGAAGACAAGGAACCCCGGAAGGTTGAAGAAGAACAAATTAAGGATGGAGTGCCTTGGGCTTACTTTGACGGAGCCTCCCAAAATAATAAAGCTGGAGTAGGCATAGTCATCCACATAAACAAAATTCACTCTCTAAAAGCTTCCATAGGTTTGGGAAGTGGATCCAACAACTATGCAGAACTATCTGCTCTCAAGCTACTTTTATGCTAGCTAATACACAGAAACACCCTCACAGTTCAGATTTTTGGGGATTCATTAAATGTCATCAAATGGATAAATGGTCAAAGCAGTTGTCATAATTATATTTTGCATCCTCTTTTAGAAGAAATTCAGCTCCTGAAATTATCTTTTAATTCTTTTTCCATTCATCATATATACAGGGAACGAAATGACATGGCAGACAAGCTTTCTAAAGACGGCCTTCAACAAGTTCTGGGCAGCTGGAGAATAGTGGAAGAAATCAACGGGGAAGACCATTTCTTGGACCAGCTGCCATATGCCCGAAATGTATAATCATGGCACATGGCTGATCTGACATCACTGTTTTTGTTTTTATGAACATAGCTGAAATAAGAAAAATGTTACTTGTTTTTGTTTGTCCGTACATGCAATCTTTTTCGTCTAGGGTTGTTTTCCTTGATAGAGGAAGCCCGGAAAAAGAAGAATGATGTTGATTCCAGTTATCAAACAAGAGAAACCATGGCTGCGTTTTTTGAAAATATGGAATGTTATCTCCTCTTATGAAGAGGCCAAGCTCAGTTTCTGAACAGTATTTTGCAGGCATACAGCAACGAAAGCTGTAGAATGTATATGTAACTTTTTATAATAATAAAAAGTTCGTTTTTTCTCAAAAAAAAAAAACAACAACAACAACAACAACAACAACAATAACAACAACAACAAAACAAAACAAAACAAAAACAAAAACAAAACAAAACAAAACAAAACAAAAAACAAAAAACAAAACAAAACAAAACAAAAAACAAAAAACAAAAAACGAAACAAAACAAAACAAAAACAAAACAAAAAAACAAAACAAAAAACAAAACAAAAAAACAAAACAAAAAATAAAACAAAACAAAAAACAAAAAAACAAAAACAAAACAAAAATCCAAAAAAAAAACAAAACAAAAAGAAAAAACAAAAAAAAATTACACAGAGGTGGATGCAGTAGAATTAGTGCAAGCATAATGGTTTTGAATTGCTCTTGAATTTATTCCATCATTTACAGCCTTTTTGATAATGTGTCGACACTACTTGGTTTCCAATTCTAATTTCCCTTCTGTTTTCTCGTACTTAGAATTTCCTTTCGCATTGTTAAATAGTACATGATTGCCTTTTATTTCCCACATTATTTTAATTGTTTGGATTGGTGTTTCTTGAATTCTCTTTTAGTGCAGTATTTCATTTATTGTCGAGATTAATACGCAAGATAGACTAGAATTTGTTTCGCAAGTTGTTAGGGGCTCTCCCTGGCATTTCCAGTGATGTGTCTCGAAGTTCACGAACTATCCGGATTGATAATTAAATGTTGGTACATTTATAGACCCTATACTGCACCCAACATTTTGGCGTCGTTGTTAGGGAGTCACTTAAGGATTGACCTTGGTGACCTATTGCATTTGTTTTTTTCCTTCACCTAGTTTCTCTTGCAATTTTATGTTCTTTGAATTTATTTATTTTTTGCATTGTTGCTTTAAGGTTTCTCATTTTCTCTGAGGTTGTAATAACTCCCCACCCCATATATATATATAATTATTATATATATATATATATATAATATATAAATAATATTACACACACACACACATACACACACATTATTCATGTGCTAATGAATGTACCAGTTGGCTTGTTAAAAACAAGAAGATGGTATTTTGAGGAATCATCCAATGAGGAGTTTTTATGCTGCTATAGAGATATACAATTCATCCAATGAAGAATTAACAAGTGAAAAAATTAATATTTTTATTGAACATAAGAATGATATTATTAAATCTTTGATTTTAAAATTGGATGATTTGCAAGAAGACAAGAAGAAGGATGACAAACCACTGCTTATCTTTTGCGCAAACTGTAGAAAGAAACACCTCTTTGGAAAGTGTCCACTTAATAGCCTGAAAGTTTGCAAAATTTGTGAAGAGGACCATTCAATAGAACATTGCCCATCACTACCAAGATTACTAAAGGCACTCAGGAAATCAAGTAAGGAATCAAATCAACTACTAGGTATAACTCAAAACCCATCACCATTTGATACTTGGAATAATGCTTATTTTTATGAGCAGGTTCCTCAACATGTTTATAATCCTGCAGTTTTATGGCAAAATTTTAATCCTCCTCCAATTGAATATCCTAATTCATGACCATAGTGGCCCTCTCCTTGGCCCTCATCCTCGAGCCAGATATCTCCATGGCCTCAAGAATGGTTTGGATCCTTCTCTCTAGGGCAATCTCCCATGCAAATTCAATCATATGAGCACCAACAACAACCACTATCTCTTTCCAATGCACCATCAAGTCATCCTCCTCCATGTTCCTTGTTGCATGTGAAACCTTTTCCTAGCCTTAATCCATATCCTAACACAAACCCTAATCCATACCCTAGTCCTAACCCAAACCATAATCCATACCCTAGTCCATACCCTAGACCTAACCCTAGTCCAAAGCCTAATCCCAATCCAAATCCAAATCATAGTCCAAGCCTTAACCAAAACCCTAGTCCAAACCATATTCTAAACCCTAATCTAAACCATCAGGTTGCACAACAGTTTGAAACACATATTCTTCCCGCTATCGAACAAAATATCACATCTTCCATGTTGGGAAAGGGAATGAATTTGGAAACTTCCCCCATTACCGCAGAACATTTACCCAAGGAAGATATAATTCAAAGACCACCAGAGGGGAAATCTTTCATTAGAACTTGTTCTTAAAATGTTGTTGAAGCTCAAAACCCTAGAATCTCTCTCAACCATTCTTGTCAATTTGAAAATCAAATATTTGAGCCTGAACTTGAGGGATTTATCTTTCATCTTTCACTAGATTCTTTGTGCCTCGAGGAGAGTGACTATCAAACCGTGGAAGACTTGCATCAGTTGCAGAATCATAAATATGTGGATTCCATTAAATCCTGGTTTCGAGTAGTCATTAAGCCATATTATTTCCTCATCATTTGAAAACTCTTGGTACCATATCAATTGAAGCAACTGGTTTCTCATGCTTTGGTATGTCTTGAATTCTATTCTTTAAAACTAACTGTGAGTGTAATCAGCATTTTGTTATGCACATGGCTTCATTGGAAGTACACCTACACTTAAAGGTGATATTTTCTTTAAAAATAGGGTAGGGTAATATGAGAATAATGAATAAATATGTATAACAACACTCTTGAACTTGTGATTCCCTAAAATCACAACTTTGGGTATTTCTATTATTATGCACTCTCATGGTAAGACTTGTCAGAAGAACTTCACGCTTAATGCCTCATATTTTATAAAGTGACTTTCATTATTGATAAATATGTCAGTGAAGGGTATTGTTATAAGTTACATGTAATACTTTTTCCTATTCTAACAAACTATCATCCAAAAAATCTTTTCAAGTCCCTCTTCAAAGGAATCAATGAAAAAACTCTAATGGTGGACCACACCTACAAAACTCTAATAAGTTTTCATAAAGAACTCTGACATGATCAACTCAAGGAATATTTTTGGTCATTATCCGAGATGTTTTTTTAAATAAGTTCTTAGGGTAGCATGACCAACCAGTAAAGAATAGTAATTAAAAACTTTTCACGCCATCCTACACTCTTAAGGAGTAGATTTGCTTCCCCGCTTATTAAGTAACCTATCTAAGGTTAATTATAATCAGAGTTTTGTTCTAGAAACATAAACAAATTAATTGAGGCATAGGAAGCTCATTGCGAGCCGACCTCCTATGATCAAGGACCCTAAGGAGAATGGCATTACTGCTATTGGTCACTAAGCCATGGTAATGGCTTTCAATTGAAAAATTGGAAGATAAAAGGTCTCATCACGAGCCAGCTTGTTCATTCTTGTTAGTTCCTGTGAATGGCACTATTATTAGCTGGTTAACAAGCCAAGACAACAGCCTTCAATTAATTTCTAAAAAGGGGAAAAGTAAATGTTCTTAGATGACTCTGAATCTATATCTAATAGGTGGGACAAAAGCATTTCATGAGGTTAAAAGCTATCCCTATCGAGGCTATGGACACTTGCTGGCAGCAAGGCCATGCCTATAGTATTAAAGTTAATTTTACATTATGATTTACTTGGTTATTTTTACCTTTCCCTGAACTCATTATCAATCTCTTTAAGAATTGCTTTAAATCCCTTTTGTTGTTATTCCTTGGAGTTCTATCTTTTTGGAATGATTCTTATGGACGTGGGATCCTTAGTGCAGGTAATTCACTTTGCCCAAGCAAGAGGAGCTTCAACTATATATGGATAATGGTAAAATGGTCACTATGGGAAGGTATTACTATGTCTACTTTTAACACCATGGCTTTTAAATCATGTCACTCATATTTACAATGAGGATATTAAATTGAAACTTTTGATTTGAGATGCCCCCGAGATATTCTTTTTGGAAATTTTAAAAGCTCGTTATTTTATTCGAGTAATAACACTGTCCTTGCAATTTAGTATTCCTATGGCAACCTTTGTGTTATATTTTCTTGAAATCGGTCTAAACAAATAAAGAGTCCAGCAGACACTCTGTTTTTAGAACAAGCCTTATCCAACGTAGGAAATGTGATCACACAGAATTACAGGAACATCATTGCGAATGCCTATAAATGTTTTTTAATTTTCTTTTTTTGCAAGGGAGTGATAGTACCTGATTTCCTTGCATGAGGACATGCAAGATGGTCAGCATGGGGGGGTGTTGGGCCTCCATCTTGTCTTATTTTTACTTGAAATCTCTCATGTTGCTATTTGGCTAAATGATTATTTTCGAGACTATTCGTTACTTCCATTTTTTTATCAGGATTAAAACATTATTAATAAAGGTTTGTCTGTTGTAGGTTTAAAACTGATTTTATCATGCTTTTATACAAGCTATGGACCTTCATTTACCTGCCTGTATCATGCAACTAATTCCTACACCATTTTATGGTTGCCTGCACTCGAAAGGATTCCTAGACTACACTCACATTCCTGCACTAGAGTTAAGGGATGTGTACAGATCTTGTTTCAGTGTTACACCAATTTTCAGTTGGGTTTCATTTAAGTGATAGACAATGTTGATTTGATTTACAACTGAAATGGTTATTATGCTGCTCCAATATGTTCAACTGAGTTGATGGAATTAGAACAATTTAAAAGCATGTTTTCCTCCAAATATGGAAGGGAATTAGCTTGTGCAGTGTTGAAGGCTTCTAGCCATCGACGAGATATGCCAGTACAAGAAGTTAATAGGCATTCAAATGTTGGATGGAAGGCTGGTATGAATCCTTGGTTTTCCAATCACACAATAGGACAATTTAAGCGTCTCCTAGGAGTACTTCCTACCCCCAGGAAATTATTAGAAATTGTTCCACTCATAACTCATCTGAAGTTTTAGACTTTCCAAAGGAATTTGATGAACGAATAACTTAGCCGCAGTGTACTTCTATTCAAACCATACTAGATTAGGGGCACTGTGGTTCTTGTTGGGCATTTGGTGCAGTGGAAGCACTTTCTGATAGGTTTTGCATTCACTATAAAATGAACATTACTCTCTTAGAAAGTGGCCTAGTGGCATGTTTTGGATTCTATTGTTGGGAAGGTTTTGAAGCATCGAAATTTGTTGCGACAACATGGGGGATAACCAGCCGGTCCGGACCTTAAAAGCAGTTGCTTTTCCGTTTGGTATAGTGGCTTTGACTGGGGATAATGGGACCAATTTCCTAGAGAGGATTGATTTGATAATGTTGTTGGGGTGATATAAGATATAACGGAGAATGATTCAGCTAAGTATAATCAAATCTAAATAGTAAACACATGCATATATCTTTAACTAACCTTATCTTGCTATAAATATACCCAAGAATAAACTAAGATATGCGATCTACAGAGATCTCTCAAGCAATTGGTAATAAAGATCATTCAACTGCCAAAAGAAATGAAATCGTTAATTATAATTGTTTCGCATATAATAATTGTTCATATATTCAATACGGAATCAGAGCTGAAGCATCATCGAAAAGTGTAATAAGGTAGAACTATAACTTAGATTTTCATACATAAGACAATAAAAGAAAGGTTATTGCTAATGCATAAATAAAACACGATCATACGATAAAAGTACCATCTATGAAAGGTCCTGCTCATGGGCTAAGAAATATTGATCCACTTTTATCCAATCAAATACACTCTAAGAGTACAGAAGTGAAATTTCAATAGAGCATGTTTTGATATTCAAAGAAAAATAGATTATGTTCCAATAATTTCATCAAAACCTTCCAAAAAATACAGAAATGTAATGTCTTGAAAAGTGTTTTTGATAAAATTTTGGACCCCTCTATAAATGCATGAGAGGGGTTTAAATACTATAATACATGCCTCAAAAATATATTATTACAAAAAAAAAATAGGGAGGTTTCAAACAACCTTCCTCAGAGTAAGAAAAAATAAAACTAAAAATACAATTAAACTAATGACGAGCTTCTTTCATCTTGAACTATCTTAGTCGGCTAACTTGATCTTTGAGATTGAAAATGTCGATCATTGGTTTGGGATGAGGTGGCTGGTACCATTTTTTGTGCAGAGGTAGTTAAACATCGCAGAGTCATCCACTAGCTATGTAGTTTTACCAAATACTGCTAGTATGTCTCCCAATCCAGTTTGTTCAGTTGTTTTTGTTAGTTTCAGTCTTTCCAGCCTTCCTCCAGCGATCAAATATGCTCTTACAAAGTGATTTTGAAGTGTCAAGGTCAAATTTTGTCATTTCGTTGAGTCTTCAAGCAAAATTTGGTTACTAGGCATTAGGTCTAGGGTTTGCTCTCACTCTTTTCAAAGTTGCCCAAATGCCAATCTATGTCACTATTCAGCTGAGTCTATCATCATTCATAGGGTTTTCATTATCATCTCAGTGTCTAATGAGTCATTTTACACCTTGTTCATGCTTCAGTTGCACCTAGGCAAGGTCATTTCCCTCTCCTAGGGTTTTGAAGGCAATTTCTCTTGGATGGTCAAAT
>APFE031098420.1:23363-57338 GCA_000404065.3 Pinus taeda
GTTGGACTCTTGAGGGAGAAAAGCTTCTATTGTATTACTCATTGTATCTCTGCAATTTTTGGCTAAGGAAGACCAGGGTTTTGCAGTCCTTTTTGGGATTCTTGTGGTTACATGTATTGATGGTGTGCTTCTCTTTGTACTTGTAAGTTTGTTATGTGAATCATCTTCTTACTTTTCTTCTGCAAATTAGGCAAATGAAGTGTTAAGGTAGAATTCATGGTTGCTATGCTCTGCCTTTAAGTTTGCTTAATATCAATGTTTTCAGTTGTTTAAGGAGAATTCAAGGTGCTAGCTTGCCCTCCTTAACTTCTCACCAGTCATTCTCATCCATACACATCTATCAAAGGCATCAATACAGTCTCCTACCTTCCCCCAAAGAACCCCCTACGAAAACTGTGTCCAATCCCCGCACCCAAAATTGCCTTTCTCCAATTTTCCACCAAAACCCTAAAAATCCCTAAATCAAACCTTTTTATCAGTTTACTAGCCTAAAATCAGTGTTTCCACATTGGTTATCTCACCCATTGAAGATCTTTACCGAGATAGACTGGAGAGAGCCCTCTCCTGCCCCATAGGGCTAGCTACGAGGCTAAGTGGTTTGATGTTGCCTTGAAGTTTACCTCTTTTAGCCTGAGGTGAAATTTCAAGCACTAACAGTTTGATTGCTTCCTCCTTGGTCTGAGCTGTTTGTTTCCACTGTTTTTCAAGTTGTTTGATATCTAGGAGAGACCCTGGTATGTACTCTTTGACAAGGTTGGCACTATGGAGGTTTTCATTAACGGCTTCAATTATACTTCTTGTTGCACCTGTTGTTGTCGTTGTCGCCCTTTCTTCCTTCTTTAACCATGTATCCCAATCTATAAATATGATGTCTTTGTGGGATTCTTATATTTTTGGTAGATCAACCTTTCTTCCCTTATCAAACTCCTGCCAGGTAATAAATTCAAAAATGTTTTTATGGGTTTCTTCATGTTCAAACCTCATATCAATCACTTGGTTTGTCAATTTATCACTTGTCTCACAGTAAGGATTGATCTGTGAGATTTTCTGGTAGAACATCTCTTCTTACTATATCAATATGGAATTTAGCTTGATTTCTTCTTTGATGAACTCATCTATTTGAGGGTTATCTTTAAATCAATCCACTATGACCTACATTTGATGAATCTGCGAGTCCTTTTCTAATATGCTTGCCTAGTGTTGTAACCTCATTTGCTTGAATTCCTTGTGAAGTTGAGCTACCTATTGTTCTTCATGCTTATTGTTTTTTTCTTGTTCTAATTGTTGTTCAAGCAGAAGAATTATTTGTTCTTTTTCTTTTAGCTGCAGTCGGACTTCCACTAATTTATCAATGGTCGTTGTGGCATAGGCTCGTGAAAACTATGGCAGCTTTGTAAGGTTTTATGATGGGTCAACAGGAGTGTCTTTCCACACAACTTCCATTGATTCATTCTCTAGAGTTGTAATAGCCTTAGTGTCTAATTTCCTCTTCTTTCTTTGTCTTTTAACTACAGCCTTTTGTGTTGTCTTGTATGGGCTTGACCCAGTGTTGAGCAATTTAACATCTAGTTTGATATTAGTTTATTTTTCTGCAAGTTAGATGTTAAATTGCTCATGTCATTATCAGTTACCTCCGAAAGCCATAGCAAGACTAATGGTGAGGGATTGAAGTATGAGTGTGTAATTTGATATTAGTTTACTTTCCTACAAATTAGATATCAGATTGCTCAAGTTGTTTATGATTACCTCCGAAAGCCATAGCGAGACTAATGGTGAGGGGTCAGAATATGAGTTGATGTAATTTGATTTTAGATTTACTTTGTTTGCAATTCTTGGATTTCTTTGAGCACAGTTTCTTTTGTATTCAAACAGAAGCAAGGATAATGGGTTTCATGATCAATAGTTCACAGTTTGTTTGACTAGTATAGTGGCACATTTTCATTTTCTTTTAGGAATTAATTTTGTCATTGCATGTTTTAAACCCCTTTTGAAGTTTGAAGTTTGGGAAATCATTATAAAGGACATCATTGCCTTGAACATTTATATCCATACTTGTCTTTTATAATTTCCATCTCACATTAGGAAACCAACCAAGATAAAAACCCCCAAAACAAATAAAAACCCAAAAACGACAAAAAGTAAGAGATAGGTTATCTTGCACATATAGTGTGCCGCACTTCGTCAGCTTACGAATCCCGGATTGACAATTAAATGTAGCAATTTAGGACACACTAAATTGACCAAACACCCAGCTTCAGAGGCGTTTTAGCCAAGAAAATCCTGGTACTAATGGCCATGTCGGCAAAAGTTCACGGAGCGCGGACTGAGGTCTCACCTAAAGTAGTCTGGGAGGGTGCTACAACCAGGTTTCCACAACCTGGGGATGTCTGATGAGCTTCTGGCGGTCTGCGGTTTGACCCTGCACATATGTCTCTACGTGCACCTATTAGTCCCTCGCAACCTGTGATGCTACCTCCGCGCAGCCTTACTCGGGGCGTGATCTGTATTATACCCAATTTCCTTACTATTTATCCTATTATTACCCGATTACTTAACTTATTTATGTAAGACTAGTGATAATTAACAGTATATCCAACAATCATATAAGTGTGTGTGATAAACAAAATAGTATAAGGGTAAAGAAGACAATATACAAACAGATGCATAGAAATTGGAATCAACTTCTCTTTATTATTCTTCATTCAAGGTTAAATACTTTACACCTCCCTATGCACTCAGCTACAAGGGTCCACGCACTCAACTGCGGACTCTACTAGGCCTCTGCACAATCAGCTGCAAAGACTCTTCCTACTACTATGACCCAATACACATACACTCTTCCTCTATGCTTTATCTTTGCTACTCAGCTTCTTTGTTGCCTTTACAAATTAGTGCCTTACTCTACTTATACAATCCCATGGTCCGCGAATCATAGGTAGGCCGACATGACATTACATTACTTTACAATACCTAGGGCAAACAACCCTATGACTCAACCTATAATTTGTGCTCCGCGCCCACAATTCGCAGAGTCTTACAATACATTTGACCAAAACTTGGGCTTTGAGCCCCAAAACATGATGTGGGGGGATTCCATGCCCAACAGGCCCCCAACACAAACATCGTGACTTGCCCTTGAGTCACTCTGTTAGTGCAGCAATCTTGGCATGGAGTTTCTCCAAATGGTCCCGACGGCCTGGATGTCGGTAGTGCACTGAGCTGCTGCCTGTTGTACCTGTTGCATTCTTACTTCTAAATCATCTGTGACTGCATTGTGTCCTTACCTTGGTACTGGCATTTGTTACGTGTGTTTATAGTCCCGCGCCCTTGTTCGTCTCCTCGGGTCACGAATACTATGCTTCGGTTGGTTAGTCAGAGAGCTGGCCCACCTGTGCGGGTTTCAAGTGACTGTCGTTTACTTTGCCTAGGAAGGGTTCTCCATTTAGTTTGACTAGCCAGACCGCACCTCCATCTGTGACCTCCTTAACCACGTATGGTCCTAGCCAGTGCATTCTGAATTTTCCCGAAAATTTTTCAAACTTATTGTCACACAGCAGCACTATGTCGTTTACCTTGAAGGTGTGCAACTTGATATGGCGGTCGTGTCAAGCCTTTTCACATTGCTTTTGTACCTGCTGATGAAATCCAGCCAGAAACCATTCTTCCTCGAGTTCTTCTAATTGCGAGAGCATTTCTTCCAGAGCTTCACGGTCCGTCATGCCTATGAGCGCTGCTATTCACAGACTAGGTACGATGTATTCCATCGGCATGATAGCTTCCGTGCCATAGACTAACTGGAAAGGTGTATGTCCCGTTAATTTCTTACACGTTGTCCTATATGCCCATAATACAGCAGGTATGTGCAAGTCCCAGTTGTTTCGTTGTGCGTTACATACTTTGTTTAGCGCAGTCTCTAGTATTTTGTTGAATGTCTCTACTATCCCATTAAATTGTGGGTGGTATGGTGTACTTTCCGATGATGCACCTGGAACTCTTCTGTGAGCACGCTAATGGCTTCATTCAGGAAATGTGTTCTGCGATCACTCATTAAGATTTTCGGACAGCCAAATCGTGTCAACACGTTTTCGAACAAAAACTTCGCAGTCATAGCGGTCGTGCAGTCCTTGACCGGCTGTGCTTCCACCCATCGTGTCAAGTACTCTATCGTGGTGATGATGTAGCACGCACTCATCTTTCCCTGTGGTTTGATCGGACCCACAAAGTCGATTGGCCATTTTTTGAATGGCTACAGTGTCATTTGTGGATTTAGTGGCATCTCATCCCTTCGTGATGGTTTTCCAGTCCTTTAACATATATCGCAGGCCTTACAATGCACTTTCGAATCCTGGTGTAGGGTTGGCCACCATAACCCTGTGTGAAGAATCTTTTGTGCAGTCGCGCGTTCTGCATAGTGTCCTCCTGTAGTGCCCCCATGTGCTTCCCCAAGGATTTGACCTTGTTCAAATTCAGGTACGTATCTTTGCAATATCTTATCGTTGCCCATTTTGTAGAGGTGCCCCATAATAACAGAAAAGTTCCCCGCGCACCACCAATTCCTTCTTCTGTTGGACTGAGTATTCCTTCGACACAGTCCCTGTTGTCAGAAAATGGATTATGTCTTCGAAGTTTCCATCCGCTACGCGCACTGCAAAGAGCTGTGCATCAGGTAATCCCTCTTCCAAATTTGTTGGTTCCTCGCCCATCTCAATTTGTGACAAGTGATCTGGTCTTGTGTTTAGGCTTCCCGGCTTGGCTATGACCTCAAAATCATATTCTTGAAATAGTAAGAGCCATATGCATATGCGCCCCCCCAACACAGGCTTATTCACCAGGTATTTTAATGCAGAATTGTCGGTAAACATCTTGAAATGTCCCACGAGTAAATAGTCTCGGTATTTTTGGAGCGTGTACACCATTTCCAACCCCTCGCGCTCGATGGTGGAATAGTTCTTTTCTACTTTGGACAATCTCCGACTTGCAAACGCAGTTAGATGATCTACGCCCTTTGCGCCCTCCTGTGTGAGTACGGCTCCCAGCGCAAGACACGATGCATCAACATGTACATGAAATTCCACATCCCATTTTGGGAATACCAGGATTGGAGCGAAGGCCAATTTCCCCTTCAGGACATCCAAACTCTTCATGCAATCATCATTCCAACAATATGTAACATGCTTTTTCAATAGCTTTTCCATTGGCACTATTATTTGGGCATAACTTTTGATGAATTTCCTATAGTATCCAGTGTGTCCCAAAGTAGCGCGCAGTTGTTTAACACTTCGCGGTGCTTCCAAATTTAGAATAATGGCAATCTTTGTGGGGTTCACCATCAGTCCTTGTTTGCAGACCACATGTCCCAGTAGGTTTTCAAAGGGGATGAGGAATGTGCACTTCTTAAGGCTTAGCACAATCTAGTGTTGTCGACAAGTATCCAGCATCAAGCGTAAGCTCGCTATATGGTGCTTAACTAATCCAAAGACAGTCGAATCATCCAGATAGACCTCCAAGAACTTGTGGATGTATTCTTTGAACGCAGCCACAACGATGCGTGAAAATATAGTTGGCACGTTCTTCAGTCCAAACGGCATAACAGTGTATTGAAAGCAACCCCATTCTGTTGCGAAGGTCGTTTTGCTCCTATCTTTCAGCGTGATCTTGATCTGATGGTACCCTGAGAAACCATCCGTGAATGAGTATGCTTCCTGATCGCCAACATTCTCCAGTACTTCATCTATGAAAGGTGTCGAGAATGGAGCGTGCACACAGGCGTCATTCAGCTTCCTAAGGTCCACGCATATTCTTATTTCGCCCTTATGTTTTTTCTCCTATACTACCATAGGACTTACCCAGTCGGATTCTTCCACTGCTTCAATATTTCTAGCTATGAGCATTTTGTCTAACTCATCGTGGACCTTTTCTTTATACTTTGGATTCAAGAGGTAAGGTCGCTTTTTAATTGGCTTCGTGTCAGGTTTCAGGGTGATCTTCATCATCCCTAAGTCGCCAACGATCCCTTTTAAGTTTGTCATTTTGTTCGGGAACAAGTCTTGGTATTCGTAGAGTAACTCAATGACCTTATCCACCATGGCATCGTCCCAATAGTCCCCAAGCATTCTGTACTTCGGCTCTGCCTCCGTTCCAATGTTAACCTACTTTGTCTTTAGCGGCGCAGTGATATCGGGGTCTTCGAGTGATGGTCCTTGAATTTTGCGACAGCCTTCCATTTCTGAAATGTTAATATTTCGTGGGTCCTCATCATCCTCCTCAACATTTACATTATAACACTCTAGCATGCAGCTCAACTGTGTCACCCATTCTAGTTGAAGTACTTCCATTGGCTCCTAGGGTGTTTTGAAGATAGATGCTTTTACTGCCTGTAGCGCATCGTCAACAATATCTAACCAACGATCTTCAAACATGAATGTTAACAGAAATCCCTCACGCAAGACATCCCATTCATTCGTACCATGGCAGAGCTCCATCTCAATATACCAATTCATGGATATGACATCCAGAGCATGATAGAATAAATGTACCCATTCAAGCTATGGCTCTTCCCCATATACCTTGGTCCATTTCGCGAGGTGTGTGCGTGGATCATCTCGTCTGTCATATTTTTCTACTAGTCATATCTATGGTTTCCCAAATCATAGGTGCATAATTCTTCTACATCCTCACCAGTCCTCAAAACTTCCTTGATGAGTACCCCACCATCGTGCGGGAGTTGCGCGCAATGCCCACTTCATCGCATTGAACTGCTACTGTTCTAGTACTGCACTTTCAAATTTGTTCAAGAATTCATCCACCGCTGTCAACCCATCATATGTAGGCATATCCCTTGCCTCTATTTTCACGCAACGCAGTGATCTAACCATCATGTTGCAATTAAAAATTGTTACTTCATGCAGTTGATTCTTCCATTTCTCTATCCCTTCATCTGAATCCGAAGTGTAGGAGCTTTTGCACTCCCATGAAATCCTTCCATTTGTAGTCAAATTCACCCAATCCTCTTCTCGCGTGATTATCTTGTAAATACAATCAAGATCATCATCACTATCATTGTCGCGCACCAATTTAGTGTATCACACTCCTTCGGCTGGATCTAGTGGTACTACTATGCGTAGTGACTTTTTCTCAAAGATCATTTTGTGCTTCTTTAGATTTATGACTCTGTTCATATCGGTGGCCCAGTCGATTCCTAGTAGCACGAGATAGGGATTACTGTCATCGATAATCTCTATCACTTCAAAATCTTCCTGCGCGCTCGCACCTTCAATATCTGTTGTTACCCCTTGCAATCTTCCCATAGGCAAGATCTTTTGTTGGTTCGCCATTCGTAACTGAATAGCATACCACTGTAGCATGGGTCTACCCATGCATTCCATGTTTATTTTGGCAGTACATTTGCATCCGATGCTAGATCCAGGATTACTTGATCCATTTCATATTTGTCGATTTGCGCAGTCAACCTCATTTCCCTTCCTGTGTGCAATGCATGCTTACCAAGTTTACGGACCACGCGCGGCTCTCCTAACTCTGCGCACCTAGTGATAAGTTCTTGTATTCCTTTTACTGCCTTGCTGTCGTGTAGCAATTTCATGCATGTCTCCAGAAAGGTAGTGAGCATTGAAGGATCCATCCCTGGTCCTAGTTGATCCTTACTACCTGAAGTGGAGGCCTCCATGAAGCTCTTCTTAGCTTCCATGAATGTCTCCTTCGCGCGTTGTAAATCAAATTTAGGTTCCTTAGTAGGAGCCTTGCGAACCCACACACTTTCTTCTGACTTCTTCCCTTTATCATTGCCAGTGGTCATACTATTCCTGAGCATCATGTTTACATTTAGGTCTTCTTTGCGCGGCTTAGACCTCATCATCTGCAAATTCTGAGTTGGAGGGGGCTGAAGTACCACTTTTTCACGTAGTCTCGCTATCAGTGTAGGGCAGTGTTCTGCCTCATGATCAAACTAAGTACAGTACAAACATGATGTCCTTATCGGTTTTGTACAATCACCAGCATAGTGCCCTGGCCCTCTGAAATTATAACAAATTACCTATCTGTGACCCCTTCCTGGTCCCATTCCACCTCGACCTCGACTGCGCCCCTGAAATCCAATGTGCGCCATTCCTACATTTGGGTTGACGGCTCACATTTCAGTTTGCACCCTGTAGGTAGGAGTCTAATCCATCATTAGTTCGTAGCTTCTGCAGGTGCGCTCATCATGGCCTGCCGACCTGCAGAAATTACAAAACAATTGTTGGGATGTCTGTGTATACTTCTGTAATAGATGACAATTATCCGTAGTGTGTTTTCCTCCTATCTGACAGATCATGCACCATAATGCAGGCACCGCATTTGGTCCTTCCTATGCCTCAGGTCTTAATGGCACCAGCCCTCCTCCTGCCAAGTAATTCACCAACATCGGACAATGGTCCTTGTCATGCCCTTGGCCTTTGCATTTTATGCACCATACCTCCTCGCGTGCCTCTGGATGAGGTGTCCTGTCTTGTTTCAAACTCTGCATTTCCAGACATAGATTTTGCAGTTGCGCGTGGATTTGTTGGACTCCCAGACCAGGGTCTTATATAGGGGTCTCATGCAATCTCGTCGCCATCTCCAAAGCTTCAGCCTGGGTGGAAAGTTTTTGTTGTCACAGCGTCGTCCATAAGTGCGGTGTTAGTGACGGTACAAACCATGCGTGGTGTTGTCCATCCATCAACATCATGTTGTCTTCACGAATCATACCCTTCAGTCTTTGATCCAAATCCCAGGGGGTCTCACTCAAGAGCATTGCTATCTCCTTAAACCCAATGATTGATTGTGTTTCTGACTTTGGCCTACTAAATTCCCTTTTCAGCGTGGTCTAGATTTCTGTGATTCCTACGTTCGGATGGTCATTAGAATGCTTGATGTACCATGTTAATGTGCGATCCTACAACTCGCTCACCAAAGTCGCCTTCTTGATATTGTCATCCACAATGCCCTGTGCTTCCCATACTGCTCTTACCACAAACTAGAATTGGTCTGAATCTTCATTCCCCACTCCTCTGAATACCGGTAGTTTGATCACACTCACCATACTGAAATGTGGTGGTGGCAGAGGTGGGGTGGGCGGAGATGGAGGTGAGGAGGGTGAGATGGGTGGCAATGTAGGTGGAGGTGGTAGGTGTGGAATTTGCTGCCTTATCAGATTGACCATGATTCTCGGAGAGATTTTCGCGAGCTCTTCCTTGCTTTCCCACGAGGGGGAAATTAAGGGACTAGTTTCCAATTCTTCACTACTTCCACTTCTGTAGATCTTCCCACTTCGCGTAGTCCCAAACATTAATTTATTCGCATAACCCGCTTTTCACACAATAGCATCTTAATCCAAGTGTTCAAAGATTTAATATACTTACCTCGCGGTCCCTTGAGGAAACGTCGCTCTGCCTCACTGTAGCTGACAGTTGTATCTACTACGAACTCAGTGATAAATCCTCCTATAATTCGGTCAAGACAATGTTCCAAAGTTCGCGCGATCTTATCTCTTAACACTTCTAGTCTACGCACTAATTCCGAAGTCCACACGATTGGTTTGTCGAGCCTACACCTTCCCTGACTGTTTGCTAGCTTCGCAATCCACTCATTCAGCTCAGAAGGAAAGGATGCAAAGAAAATTTCGTGGATTTCCGTATACAAGTAGCACTCCAACCACTATTCCTTAGATACTCATGGATTTCTATTTTCCTGTGTTGCGAACTCGTGAATCTTCTTATCCAACCACTCTTCAATTTCTTTCTTTGTGGGATTCCAGTGGCACGACATCAGACATCCCTTATGCAGATCCCGGTCTCGGTAATGGAACCATTTGTTGGCTTGTATGGGCCTGACCCAGGTTCAGAGGTGATTTATCCAAGCAAATCCCGGTACTACTAGCCCTGTCGGCAACAGTCTGTGGAGCGCAAGCTGAGGTCTCACCCGAAGTAGTATGGGTGCTAGAACTAGGTTTCTGCACCCTGGATATGTCTGATGAGCTTCTGGCTGTCTGCTGTTTGACCCTGCGTGTACGTCACTACGTGCACCTATTAGTCCGTCGCAGCCTGTGATGCTGCCTCTGCGCAACCTTACTCGGGGCACGATCCATATTATACCCAAGTTCCTTATTGTTTACCCTGTTATTACCCGATTACTTAACTTATTTGTGTAAGACTAGTGATAATTAATAGTATATCTAGTAACCATATAAGTGTGTGAGATAAACAAAACAGTATAAGGGTAAAGAAGGCAATATACAAGCAGATGCAAATAAATTGGAATCAACTTCTCTTTATTATTCTTTGTTTAAGATTACAGACTCGACATCGCCCTGCGCACTCAGCTGCAGGGGTCTACGCACTCAGCTGCGGACTCTACTAGGCCTCTGCGCATCAGCTTCAGAGCCTCTTCCTACTACTACAACCCAATACACTTAGACTCTTCCTCTATGCTCTATCTTCGCTACTCAGCTTCTTCGCTACCTTTACAACTTAGAGCCTCGCTCTACTTATACAATCCCACAGTCCACGAACCATGGGTAGGCCGACATGACATTACATTACTTTATAATACCTAGGGTGGATAACCCTATGACTCAACCTATACACCACACTTCGCGCCCAGAATTCACAGAGTCTTACAATACATTTGACCAAAACTTGGGCTTTGAGCCCCAAAACATGCTATGGGAGATTCCATGCCCAACAATGGAGGTATCTCTTCAATTTTCAAGACAATTTCATAAGTGGGAAAAGATGGAATAACCTCAATATATTGAGTGTTTGTAGCCCCTTGCTCTGTTGTCTCTGGATTTTCTTTGTGGTGAGTCTATTTGGGGGTCTGAAATCTAGATTTTTCCTTAAGACTTGTGCCTGTTTGGAGCGTCTGATTGAATTTCTCCCATTCCTTGTCTAGGTCAATGACTAGAACCTTACCTATTTTAGCTAAAGTGGAGCCGACCTCTGTCTATTTCTTGGCCAAGGCCTGTTCGGTCATTTCCTCGGTATTTCCTTCTGCATATTTCTTAGAATATTGATTAGGACTCCTTTCTCCATTCTCAGATTGGTTCTCTGACTGTTCCGACTGGTGAGTTGATTTCTCTTGTGTTTCCTCATCAGAATTTTCATTTAAACTTCCCTCCAGGCTCACGCTAGGAGTCAATTCTCTTATAGTTCAATTTTTAATAGGTCTGATGGGACCTTTAATAATATTTTATTCCTATATACGTTAAATGCATTAATATCATCTGGGCTTAACTATAATGATGCTAAAGGTAGGATCTGTGCAAATGTTTTCGCTCCTTGAAAGAGGTCATCAAATGGATCCTCTTCATGAGTAAACTGTTTGAATTTAACCATGGTGGTGAAGTCTTTAGCAACTTGATTTGGGACATATTGTCATCCTGGAACTGTGGATAGAGATGTAATATTCTCTACTTCTCTTACTGTGTGCCCATAGTCATGTAGTGCAAAAGTGCCACATTATAATGGGAAGGCTAGCCAAATGGCTTTCTTCTACTCCCTTAGGGCTTTGCTTAAACCCTCCCCTGTTGTCTGGTAGGCTATCTCTCTGGCCAATAGCTTGTCTACAACATATTATGGGAGGACATGTGGAGCTGCAATTCTCCCAAAAACTCTGATCTAAGTGAATGTCTCTTCACCGAACCATCTCGTGACTGGCAAGATGTATATCTTGGCTTCTTTGGAAAGTCTGGGGGGAATTTTATAAAAAATGGTTTTATAAATACGCAGTATAATACCATGACATATTTTATAAAAATGGGAATTGAATTGGGATCCCCATAAGATTTTTTGGTACACATGGATGGGGAGAGGGTTCTGTACAATCCACTTCCAATCTAAGTTTGGAAATTGAGAGAAAAAACAAATGGTGTCCATTACATAAGCACTCATATAAAAAGGAAGAATAATTCTTGAGGAAACACTTATATTTTGCCTATATTCCCTAATAGCCATAGCTAAATTGTCTGATAAAATCTTACTTCAATTCATAATTATTGCATTAACCGTTGCATCAATTAATGGAAGCCACTCTATAGAAAATTTGGTACTATCAGATTTACCAAATAATCTACACAACATCGCAACTGCGAAATTATGTGGGGCTGAGAGGGATGTAATTGGATACATACTGGATTTCTCCCGTTCGAATTTGCCTGAGCCTGACCTCCAGGTTTGTGTAACATCCAATGGGTCCTCTTTCTCTTTGGAAAAATGCTCAAGGAAATCTTTGTCATAGAGCTTTTGAGGCTCTGGTAGATGGTACATTTGCCGCAAATTGTTTGGTGTGAAAGACCCCATGACCTCATGTCTTGCATTCTTGAAAGTTTTGTCTGAGATATTCACATTATCAATCACCCATTTTACCATATCTTTGTATGGTAATATCTTAGGTCTTGCAGCTATTTTATGTAAAAATGAACATGTTGCCTCAAAGTAGGAAGTGTCATATGATTCTTCAACATCAGTTGTTGCCCTTGTTTCCAGTGGCCTAGGTTTCTCTTCTTCCAATAGGTTATACATAGCTTCCCATGATGTGGTTCCTTTGTCTTTACTGCAGGTGGTATCAGAGAAGAGTGGTAGCATGTCCAATTTCTCAAATGCAGTAGCTTTTCCCTTCATTTCCATCTTTTCAAACGTTGTTTCCTTCAAAGGTTCCCTGAAATTGAGCAATGAAGATTATCGGATAAACACAGAGCGAAAATGACAGTGAGAATGCAATGATACAGTTAATTCCAAAAGGTGACAAGAAAGAAGCTTTTATTCGAAAATACAGATGAAAGACATCAAATCACGTCGAGTCGTTTTAAACATAAATGCCATTAAAACTCATTAAATATGCACTAAGATCTTTTATTATTGCCTTTATTTTTCATTTAAGCCATCACATTGCAAATGTGTAAGAAAAACTTCAAGTTGATGAGTGTAAAGTGAAAAATGTCGATTATGCGATTGCAATAAAGATTATCGTAATATCACACTTTTAATTATGCGTTATTTTGAAGTTGTTTTAGAATTTTGCGACATGCGATGTGAGCAGCGTACCTTTTATCATTTTTTGAGCGCATTTTGCTTGAATGAATTCTTATTGCATAAAGTAACCTTTTTCTATGAGCTGATCCTAACCTAAGTTATAACAATTATCGCATACTTCCATCGGATCCATATCATATCGCATTTTGCAACCTTTCATGATTCATAAGATTGGCCTTTGTGTAAGTGCCGCGATGCGATGAGTGTTCAGCTCATTATGTCGCAATATCGCAAATCGCGTATTCTAAAGGTTTTTCTTGTTTGTGCTTTTGTAAACGCTGAAATGCGATTACGATCGGTAATTTATTTTGCTAGAAATACTTTGAGCCTTAGTTCTAATGAAAATCTTAATGATACCATAAGTCTATTACGGTGGTCCCTCTTATCTCAATTCACAGATCCTGGTTGTTAATAAACCTTTCACACACATGACCAGTGATATGCGATAAAGCGAGAATAGCTAATCACAAAGGGATTTTGGCTTGAAACTTATGTTTATTTAGAAATTTATTTCTAATAATTCAAAAAGGAAGTGCTTAAGTGCTAAGTTTTTTTGGAGAATATTTATAAAGGGTACCCATTTATCAATAGAATATTATCTATTAAATCAATAAATGGGGGGGTTGTTGAATAGTAAAACAAAAGGCTATGATGGTAGCTATCCATTATCCACATGGAAATACTTCATTAGTGCTGGTGTTGTAACTGCCAAGTGTGACCCTTATTTTGATGAAGCCCGTTGCCAACATCCAGGCTGCAAGCCTTTATATCCAACTCCCTAGAGTGTGAAGCATTGCAAAGATGAAAACCAAGACTGGGGCAATTCCAAATGCTTCAGCTCAACTGCTTACGGAATTAACTCCAAACCATATCATATCATGGTGTAGGTCTCTACAAATGAACTGCAAGAAGGGTCTCCGCCCCACATGGTGGAGTACTTTGGAGAACAGCTCCAGGGATTTGCATTTACATTCAATGGTTGGGTACAGTCTTATGGATCCCATTGTGTGAAGCCACCAGCTGAACTGGAAATTGCGTAGGTAGAAGAATGGTTTTAGACTTCGTTAATTCAAAAATCGCGCTAAATAATTATTCTTCTACGGATACGACGCAACGTTGTGCCCAACCGATGTGGAGTCATCATTGTTCTTTTTAAAATAAAAATTCTCTAGGCGATCCCAATTTGCTGAGGAAATTACTCTTATTCAAACAGGAAATTCAAGGAAGCAGTTTGTCCACCCACAGCATCATTCCAATAAAAGAGGAATGATTTACCAAAATCAATTCCTATTTCGACAATTAGTTACAAACCCAATTTTATTCCTGGAAAATTGTGAAGATTCATAATCTGCTCCTCTTGTATTTTGATTAGCTGTTAAAAGCCCCAAATTGTAATTCGATGCCTATATATAAACTTAGAAATTGTCTGGAGCGGGGGAATTAGTCAGTCAATTAATTCGTTGATAACATAAGCACGCACAGGCATAGAAGGAACACGCAGAAGGAAGGAGAAGTTGGTCCCAATGTAGCATCACGCTTATAGCTTATGGATCACTTCTCATGCTTGTTGGAGTTAAGTGTTTGTCTGCATAATGTAAATATTTTTTTCTAGAATTAATTGAAGCAATTTTCAATCATGCTCTGTCTATCTATTTGTTACATCTAATGATTTTAATTCCTATGTGAACCAGGTTATGAATAGAGGGTGCGAGCTGGCTAGGTTGGCCGCTAGACCAGCTCGACACCACTCTATATCTCTTAAATTAAACAACATTTAAATTATTATTTACTATGTGAAGCTTATTTAATTATTTACAATCTCTTTCCTTCTTCAAATTGGTGTTATTTGATTTGCTGCAATGTTTTCCTTTCAACTGCAAAATTAATTTGATTTTCTGCATTAATAATTGTGCTTGCACTCGGAATATTTCTTCATATCGAATGAGGAGAGAGATTCATATTAAATCAATTTCTTTCATAAGTTTATTTATATGGTAAATTTACTTGTTATGTTTTCGATGCTTTCAGGTTAATTTTACACAAAGGTAGATGCAGTAGAATTAGTGCAGGCAAAATGGTTTTGAATTGTTCTTGAATTTATTCTAGCATTTACAGTCTTTTTGATATTGCGTTGGCAATGCTTGGTTTCCAGCTTTGATTTCCCTTCTGTTTGCTCGTATGTAGAATTTCCTTTCGCATTGTTCAATAGTACAGGATTTTCTTTTATTTCCCACGTGATTTTAAATGTTTGGATTGGTGTTTCTCGAATTCTCTTTTAGTGCAGGATTTCATTTATTGTCGAGATTAATCCACAAGATAGACTAGAATTTGTTTTGCAAGTTGTCGGGGTCTCTCTCTAGCATTTCCAGTGCTGCGTCTCGAAGTTCACGAACTATCCAGATTGACAATTAAATATTGGTACGTTTATAGACGCTATACTGCACCCAACAATTATTACACTAGAAATTGGATGCAAATTTGATTTTGTAGTGGATTATGGACTTCCTAGAAAGGAGGTGAATCCTCGTATTACTTCGAGGGTGGAGGTGTTTGCCTCTGGATTCCCTTGTTGCAGATGCGGGCATTGTATCCTTTTTATTTTTTTATTGAGAGAATATGAATATGTGTGTATTATTGTAAATACTATATCAAGTTGGATTTATAAAGCTCCATAGACAGTATGGTTATTTGTTGGTTGAAGAAAATGTGTATGTGCATATGTGGTTATTGTAAATGTTGTAATGAGTTGTGTTATAAAGCTCTAGTAAACGGTATGTTTGTCATGTTTCAGTAGTGGTCATTGTAAATACTGCAACGAGTTGTGTTATAAAGATCCATGGGCAGTATGTTTTTCTTACAATAGTCTTGTGGTTATAGGTGTCATTGAACACCGAGGACGATGTTCCCCCAAGGGGGAGGGTTCTGTAACGACCCTTATGAAAATTCCATGTAAAAAATATATAAGGCCACGATCGATGGAACAAATATTCCATGTTGAATGGTGGGGGAAACATCCTAGTGGGTATTAATTCAGTTTATTATGGCTAAGGAAATTGGCAAGGGAAATGGCTAAGGCTTTGGAAAGGCAAAAAGGAATTTTGGCACATTTATTTATGATAAAAGGAAATTAGGAGAAAAGGAAGGTGAAAGGTCACAGGTTTCATGTGAGGAGGAAAATGAAGGAAAATAATGGAAAATGAAGAAAATAGAGACCTCATTCATAAAAAGGCTTTTGAGGATTAGTTAGCAAGCTCTTGGATCAGGCTTGGTCAGTGTAATCTTTTGACAGGTTTTGGTGGGGCTCTCTTATATTCTCTCTCTATCAAACTCTTGGATACTTAGAGTTTTCTTGGAGCACTCTTGGAGGGTGTGGCATACTTGGATTTTTGGAGAAACAAGGCAAAGGAAGAGCAGGAAAGTGCAAGAGGGCATCGGGATCAACAACTGCAACTGTTTTTCTTGCAAGTACCGAGTTGCATGCATGTTTTCCTCACTAGTTTTGGCATGCATGGAACATGCATGTGGTTTCTTGGTTATGATATTTCACTAGCATGGAGGATTGCCTAGATTGACAGTGCATTTGCCTAGCCTTTCCATTTCCTGGATAGCCTTGGAGATTGTGGGTTTATTTCCTTGTTTTGTTTTGGTTGGTTCTCATGTTTCCTTAGCTTGGGTTGAGTTATTAGTTCCTAGAAGCCTTGGTTTGACAAATGCTCTAGGAGCCATGGTTGGAAAAACGCTTTCGAAGCCCTTGGTGGGTTGAGTTACTAGAACTAGAAGCCTTGGTTGGACAAATGCTCTAGAAGCCCGGCAGCAGTTGTGGGTTGAGTTACTAGTCCTGGAGCCTTGGTTGGACAAATTCTCTGGATCTCGATAACAGTTGTGGGTTGAGATACTAGTCTTGGGAGCCGGGTTGGAAAAAAACACTATAGAGCCCTAGAAGGCTGGGTAGAGACTGGTCAAATGATGGTTTTGGTGATGTTCAACCGTGATGTGGAACCACTGTTTGATGGGTTGAGGTGGATGGTCTCTGGAAGCCATGGATGGTTTTTTATTGATGTGTTATATGAGATCCCACATTCATGCTTGGAATATGGCACGAGGGTGAATGGCTGAAGAGAGATTTGGCATGGCTATTCTACGGTCGGGTGGAACATGGAAGCCTCATCCCAAGTTTGGATTTTGCATCATTAATGAAAGGTTATTTCTCTTGGTATTTCTATGAGTATTATGATGGATTATATGTGGTGTACATGGTTGTGATTTCATTGATATTTATGTCCCTATTATGCTAGTTATATATATGTTTTATGACACTAGCTATGTATGGCTCTCATCATGTTTTTACTTGTAAATAGATGAACAATGTATCTATGACCTAATGGATGGAATGGAAGTTAAAGTGATATGGAAACAATGCTTCATGGTGAATCTCAGATAAGTATGAGACCCCTATGCTCAAATATGTTATTTACACTTGTAGATTACATATTCGTGATGTGTTTGACGAAATGCATGTCATGTCTAGTAGGGGTCATGTCAAGGTCTTAAACAAATCATTGCTTTAAACTGACATTTCCATGTTATTTTACTATTTTGAAGAGATGGTTCAATTCTAGGCAATGACTTGGGCTTTGGGCCTGAAAAAGTGGCACAAATCCCGGGGTCGTTGGCATAACACTGACAAATTTAGTCTCTGGTCACTGGCAGGTAAGCCTGTGAGAGCGAATTTGGGTTTCTAGGCGCTGTCATGCCTATAGCATGAGAGCAACAGAGACTTAAGTGGTCCTATAGATGATGTTGAATGTTTATATAGTGTGTTTCTTTCAATTCCACTTCCTTAACGTGACTTAGGAGGTTGAATCATATCATAGTGGCCTCCCATTGCATGTTTACCCCTGGATGGTTGGTTGCTTGGGTAGATGTGGGAGGAGGGTGTTACATGAATGGTGACCTACTATGTACTTGGCATCAGGTCGCCATCTTGATTCTTCAACTCTCGTTCCTCCTCCATTTATTGGATTTCAATCAACTCCTCTATCTCTCGAGCAAGCTCCTTGCCTTGAATATGTTTTCTCTCATCCTCTAGATTCTGATTTGTTCTTTTTCTTTAGGTTTTCTTTGCATTGTTTCTTCTGCTATTACTTTTCTCCTTTCCTCCTCTTCTTTCTTTTGCCTTTCTTCCTCCAATTTCTTCTACTCTAGTTCTTCCCTCTACTTTAATTCTGCTTCCTCCACCCTTTGTTTCCTCTTCTTCTATGTTGCTATGGTTTCTCTCATAATGAATGGATTTGCTTTCATCTTGCAGCTTTGCTCCCCACTGTACTGTGCACAACCTTCCTCTTTCCCTTCTCGCACATTGGGTTGTGCTATTCCTGTTGTAGAGATAAATCCCCTCTGCGGATAGAGGCGATCCCTACTAGCCCAGACTGGATAGCAACAATCATCAACGCTACCCCGCAGAGTTCCTAATTGCAATTTAAGACCAATGAGAGGGCTACCTAGATTCCAACGCTTAGTGCTTGTGGAGAAGGCGACCCTCTAGTTCCTTTCCTTGCTCCGGCAGATCACGATCCTCACGATTCCGTGAATAGACACCGCACATACAAAGACGCACAAAACAGGCATAAAATCCAATATATGCACTATATATCGTCAGAAAGGAATAATCATCATTTACAAATAACAATAAGAGTGGAACCATAACAATAGTCGTTTATTAATGATAAACAAAGAAGAATACAACCATAGTTTTGACGTCAAATCCTCCTTTGGCTAGGTGATCAGCAGCACATGTCTTGCAAAGCTTGTTGAGAATGGGAACAAGCCTCTCTCTCCTTGGTTATTAGACAAGAATCTCCTTACTTAGATTTTGCCTTATGGGAATGAATAAGGCTCTTGCAGCATGAAGCTCTTGGTAACTTAACAATTCTAAATCTCTGGAACTCTGGAACTAGCTTACCAAGGAAAATGGATAAGCTTTTATAGATGGAGGAAGGGGAGTTGGGATCATCCACAATAATCATGGGATTGGCTCTATCACTAAAGAAGCTTCCATGAGAGGTGGCAAACCACTTCCTCTCTATGGAGATCCGAAGCCAAACCACCCGACTCAAGATAGATTCAGTCCAGGAATTTGTTAGGATGAATCTTATGTTGTTTGTTTGTTAAAAAACATTACTAGTTATGGTTGGTGTGAGTGCGACTCTATGACATAGCGCCAACTGGCGCACCCTCTTTGGAGGATTCCCCCCATTGGCGCAAGGGCTGCACTATGGAACCACGCCAATGGAAAAAGGGCTATTTTTAGGGGTTTTAAGCAGGAGATGTCTTCAGGGCAAATGAAGTTCATGTTTAGGGGAATGCAATGCAAGTGTTTGCAGGTCATGTCACTTCTCATAGGTCCTGGAATGAGTCCTCCAAGATGCGGGAGAGGGGTAACAAGGACGGTGACAAATTGCTGTGTAACACTTCCATTGGCGTTGCCTCTGGTTTGACTTCTTGCTACAAAGACACCTATAAATATCCTGCAAAATTGATCATCTTGTGGGACTTGGATGCATTGTAACAGTTCTTCCATCGTTCCTCTGCCAGGCAGTGAAAGATCTTCTTAGCCACTGGTAATGAATCCTCACATAGTGGTCTCTACAAAAAATTTGGGGATCATACGGTTTGAATTCCAGAGTACTGAATGCAACTTTTCTATCACCTTTCATTCGGTATCTGTGACTTTCAGATTCATTATCTCGTACCATCTTATTTGCATAGGATGAGTTAGCCAAGGTGCTTTCTTCTTCCTATGCAAAGCTACTGACAACCCTGTCGAGAGATGATACGTAGCTTCTTGCATGACTAACTTATCAGCGGCATCCCTTGGTAAAAGATGCGAAGACTTTTGTCTACCAAACAACCTGAGGAAAGTGCCATCCCATGAGGCAAACCAATCCACTATTTGTGTCATTGCTTCCATTTCCCAACTTGACATGCAAGGTTTCTCTTCCTCAAAGATCCACTTGTACAATGGAATGAGGAAGTGATCAGTTAGTTTCTTCATTACTCCTATGTGGCTACATTATGAAAGAAGCTTACAATAAACATACACGGTAGGCTCCCATGGTGTCCAATTCCAATTCATGCCAGGGAATGCATTGTGTGCGCAATTGCATCCAGTAGATAAGAATACATGTAAAACCTGGCTTGCCCGCCCTTAGTCCCATTGAAACATGGATTCATAGTTGTCGAGCCAACAAATCTAACCTGTTGAATGGTTTTCCTTCATTCACAACCTGGTTCAATAAGAATTCCCACCCTTTAGGAAAGGTCTTGGTGCTCTGTTGACCATAGATTCTCCAACATAAAACTACCAAGAGATGATAGAACCTCCGGAGAGATTTTGTTGTGTATGTGTTAGTGGGTGTTTGACGGAACTTTGTTGGCTCTTTCACACACCCTTTAACAATATCCTTAGTGCTCAAGTAGCTAGATTTCACATAGAAGTATGAATCCATGAGCGATTATGGCTCAAGAAAATGGTACATGAGATGATAATTTGCTGCCAGAAAAGAAGAAAGCCTCTATCTATTGGCACTATTGAGAGTTGTAGTCTTTGGATCTGTATGGTATAGTATCTAGTTGACAACGTCTATGCATGGAAAAGCCAGATATCTAAATGAAATCATGTGTAACCCCTACTTTCGGACATTGACCTATACCCGTCGGTCTTCCAAATCTGCTTTGAAGGTTCTTGCTAAAAAACTTTCCTTCACCTTCTGTCATGTGATATATGATTCCTTTTCTACAAACAGTTGAGTGTATGAGTAAATTGGAAAGTAAACTTACGTACTCTCAATTGTCTACCTAGTGTTTCTCTCTATGGTATCCTTTGAAATAGTTATCTTAGGTGCCATGATAACAGCAATTGATGAAGAGATGTGCTCAACACCTGCAATACCTGTGGGAGGAAAAAGAACTCATGGCAAACATAGATTAGCTTCAGAAAATCAACTTAAAAAGAAAGATCAAGCAACAACCACATGGACTGAATAAGAAAATTTCACAATTCTGGAGGTGAGGGAGAGATACTGGCTGACGGAATTGGACAATGCATAGTCTTAGCAACTAGTGATGCAGCCTAAGGCTAGAGACTGCACAATGCATAGTTCTTCCTCAGCAGATTGAGGTGGAGACTACGCATTGTACAGACTCAGTGGCCAAGGGGTGGGCTTGAGCCCTAGAATTGCATAATGGGAAGTTGGGTCAGCCTGGTACTGCACATTTCATAGTCTCAAAGGCCAATATGGGAGCTTGAACCTCAGACTTGTGTAATTCCCAACTAGACAAGGTGATGCATGGCCAATGGAAGGGTACATCTCCTAGAACTGAGTGTGGGAAACAAGTAGATTTGGGTGATAGTGCATCTTAAAGTGCATATATGACTAAGTATGGATAGATTGGTGCAAAAGAAGTGCAGAAGATAAACATGCAAAAGGAAAAACAAACATGCATGGAGAGTCATCGCAACAACGACCACTAATGAGCAAAAACAAGAAAACTAATTCGACACTTGTAAAAGGCGAATGGCAGACTAAACCAACACTTTTACAAGCTAATATACATTCAAATTCAAGCAAAAATGAAAATAATTAAGCAAAAAAGCTCTCACAGAAGACAAATGACAAAAATTGATGGAGAAAACGACAAAAGATGACAAAATCCAAACGCACCCGGAAAAGTGTCGTAAACTCCATCGAAGGCTCCTCGATCTCCTTGAGAATTATAGAGCTCTAAAATTGAATACACAAATGAGATCTATGGGTGTCCATTATATAGATCTAAATCGATTAGGGTTTATGACGCACATGCCTAAAATCAAGGAAAAAACAACACTTGGTGGAAAGTTCCAAAAATAGTAAGCGTGCCACCTTTGGGAAATGAATTAGTGAATCCGTATTTTTTAGGGATGCTTTTTGGATTTTTTGGAAACTTGCATGCACACTTACAAGAAGGATTGCGCAATTCTCGAGGAGTGGGCAACTTCTTGACTCGATGCATTGCCCAGTTTCTGAGCTCAAGGGATGCTTTGCATAGTTTCAATCATCAAGGCTAGATTTCCATCCAGAATTCCGCAATTTTCATGCTCAAGGTTGGTCTGCCAAGAATAATTGCACAGTTTCTCGAGGCAAGGTTGGCATGCCTTCCAAGATTGCGTAGTTTCTTAAGGCAAGCCCAACAATGCTGCAAGGTCAATTCAAAAGTTAGCTTGTGTTTGAAAGATGTCAAACCGGGATCAATACATCACAAGAGAAGCATGAAAATACAAGTCTTTTATTGTAGCATAAATACTTGACAACAATAAAATGTAAGCTCTTGTGGGCAAAAGGAAGGCTCCAAAATCAAAGCATCAGCAAAATTTTGGAGGGTGGTTGTAGCAGCTCCAATACTTGGTGACACACTGGTATAAATCCATCTCTATGTATGGGTTTTGTCTCATGCAAAACAAATCTAATTGTTTAGGAAGTATTGTTCAGTTCATTGATTGTCTTATATTCTTCACTTAGCTTGCATTAAATATATATTCCCTGCCATTATCTTCATTGGTAGCACACTTAACAAAGCCAAGTCAAACTAAGTTGTTTCGATTATGGATTAGGAGTATATAGATATACAAGTGAATAGATTGTCAATCTGAGTTTTCATCTCTGGTGTTGCTCTGCTTCCAGCAGACCTAGTCAATACCCTGGTGGAGTCACTTCAGGAACACAAACATTGCTTCATTGCCAACGAGCCTGGATAGTACCCCAACAGAGTTACTTGCTTCACCTCTCTATGCAAGAAGCCTTTCTCTTCTTTCTCATTTTATTATATTTTTCGATCTTTTTTCATTTATTTCAAAGAACTATGCATTGCCACTTATTGATTTAATGAAGTGGAAAAGGGATCCCGACTTATTGAGAGTGGAAGAGGTTGTCCCTTCAGAGAAGGATATTTATATACCTCTGACATACTTGTTGAAGTTTCCTCCCCTCCTTACTCTACTTGACTTAGTTGACAAGGAACCAAAAATTTTAAAAGACCGATTAGAGTAGGTGGTGCTAGTTGTAGATTCAAGCATTGTGATTACATTGCGGTTTTCTCCAAGAAAGAGAGTGTTTTCCATCAGGGTACCATTGACTAAAATATGTAAGATTCACACAAAGAGAGGGAATAAACATATAACCAAGCGTTGACATTAGTACAACTTCCTCTTAAACTTCATCATGCTTGCTTTGAAAACCAACACAGTTTCATGCAGAAGTTATCCTACAACTAGAAAGAAACAAAAAGAGTGGGGTAGAAAGTAAATCAAAACAAAACAAAACAATAACCTACCCCTACTCCTACACTAACCAATAATTGGTCATACCTATGTAAAAGAAACTTCCACTGTAACCACTGACGCATCATCTGACCTATATGAATGAGGGAATGTATGTGAAGAAAGATATTAAAAAATATTAACAAACAAGAAAAATAAATCAATGCATATCATAACATTTGAAGTTTTAAACTACACGTAGAGAAATACAAAATAAAAGTGTATGCAAAACACTTTACAGAAGCATCATGGTGTTCGAACACACTACAACAATGTGACACGCAAGAATAATCTTTCAAACTTCTAAACTGGGCGAACATAAAGAAAGAAGAAAACTTGTGTTTCATAACAGAGATCACCAGGTATATGATTGAACGATGGGATCGTAAAAAACAGATGGATGATGCAAATATTGTGGAACATATTGATTTTTAATTTATGCGAAGGAGCAATGAGGAGCCCTGAAAGATACAACGTTATTCTAATCAGGACTAGAACTGGTCTCAAGACTGCAAGAACCTGACATAACCATCAGCCCAGGTTGAAGTGCCTCGATAGTTTGCGAAAGTTCCAAAACTTTAGAAGGCATATCGTCAAAAATTGGTGGCTTACAAATATCAACAGTGGAAAGATCAAAGTTGTGACTAGATGAATCAGTGAAAAGATCACGATAGCCATGATCATAAATTTCAAGATAAAATACAAAGGCATCCTCATGATCTAATGAATCGTAAAGAGAGGAACATTGAAAATAAGAAATTTCACCCTCTATTTCTTCACAAATATCAAATGATGGATTGGAGAGATCATGAAGATAATATCTTTTCCTCTCCACTTTCGGATGTAAACTAACATTCCATGAGTTTTGAGTGTGGTTATAAATGACATCATTAGAAACTGATTCTTTGAAAGATTCAACAAGAATGACAGAATTTCAGAATATGTCAGGATAATGAGGGAGAGGTGTGAAAGGAGAAAAATAAACCTCCGTTCCAGATTCTTGTTCAGAGAAAGACTACCACACATATTCATCGTAAATGATATCACAGATTTGATGCTCAACACTAACTCCATCTTGAACTTGATCCTCATGATCATCAAAATAAATAGTTGAAATAGGTGAACCAAATAACTCACAATCAGGAGGACCAAAGGAATCAATAGATCGAGGACAAGGAGATAACACATCATTGCAAACATCATATTCGTAGTCCAAACCTACGCCAAAATTCTGAGTATGTGGGGTGGGAGAAGATGGTCGTAAATGAGTGGGTGAACTCTCAAGTTATCCCACCTCAACCTGCAAAAATGGAGTTGTTATATGATGGGAAGATGAAGAGTCACTTGGAACAACAACTTCGTTTGTCACTTATTTACGAGCTCTATAACCGAGGTACATTGGGAGACTTTCGACATATTCATATTCTTGTGGATTCATCAAAATATGAACAAGAAATTCAAAATTCTCTTTCATTAAATTCCAGTTAACATCATCTTCAGAAAATTCAAAACAAAAATTAATGAAATGATAATGGAAATCATTAAGAGATTTATCATTTTCTTGAAAACATATTTGTAATATGTTAGGGTCCTATAAGAATAGGATTCATAATTTTGAATTGGCTATGGTTAGTCTTGTAATATTGTACATACTTTTGCTTTCTGCAAAAAAATTTCCCATATTAAAAATAAAAAATGTAAAGAGGGTGAGTCCTAAAAGAATAATCAAAGGACTAAAAGAAATAAAAAGATCAAAAAAGTATAAGATATGAACCTCACAAAAAGAGATAAGAATAGATCATGAAAGTGTGCAAATTCACATGCCACTACTTTTTACTTTGCAAAAAAATATTGTGTGCATCTTGTCAAAAATGCCACAATCCATGATGGTCAAAGTAGTTTAAACTTGATTCATTCATGCTTTAAATTTCATGTTGATAGATAGAGAATAAAGATCTAGCCAAACTATTTAATCTTGGGAGATCAGTAGTTAGGTAGAGAATAATAATGAGCTCATCAGTTTAATCTGAGCCATTGGAAGTTATAAGGTTAGAATTAGATAGTTTGCTTATCAAAGAAAAAGAAATGAAGGGTCAGCAAGCTCAAATGCACCCAATGAATGAAGAGAAAATGCTAGGGTAAATAAAGGGTATGTAGAAGAAGTTTTGCAAGTGCACAAGGTTGCTAAGTCAAAATCACCTTCATCATGCTTAATCCTATGTTTCATGTGCAGGAGGAATTGTCAAAGAGAAAGGAAATTCACTAAATCTTATTTACTAATTTCCCCTCATTCACTAGACCCCCACATACTTAGTTTATTAATTTCCCCTCATTAACCCTTCATTACTTTTCATCTCCTAATGTTGTCCCTTTTCTTGGTTCCAAAGCACCCTTCCCTCTTCATTTCCCCTTGTAAAAACCCTTTCCCTTCATTTTGACATTTTTTCCCTCGGTTTCACACATTTCCCTTTAAAAATCATTCCCCCTTCCCAAAACCCCTTTCCCTAGTGTGAAACCCATTCCCGTCACAAAATAATACATTCCCCCCTTATTAATTTCCCTTTTTCCCTTAAAAACCCACTAAACCCCTTTATCCTAAGTTATTTCCTATACTCTCGCTTTATGTGTTTAAATTCCCCCACGTTATAATTCCTCGACACCCTTTTAATTCACCAAACCTTGGTGTATAGTTAAAACCTCTGTCATATAACCCATGGTCCCCACCCTTTATTAACCCATTGCTTATATTAAAATCCAGTGATTACTTTTTAATTAATTACATTTCATTGTAATTAAAACCTGACCCCACTCCCTAGCTCTGTCCGTACAACTTTGTCACACGATAGCCCTCTGATCTCCCACCTCCAAATCCAATGGCGCATATCCATATCACGCAGTTTCATCATACGACAGTTAAAAGTCCAAAAGCACGCAAGATTCGCATTTTGGCCGAGCACTATTTCGCTACGTGGCGGCACCAAATTATATCGCGTGCTCACGAAAAATACCACCCTCCACCCAAAAGTGGTGTGATATGGCCTAAAACCGCCTCCCCACGTAAAACAAAACTACCCATTGTTCATTTACCAAATCTCGCGCCAAAATGTAACCGTTGTTGGTTAAAAGGCCAAAAAAGCCCCCTTTTACTCTTTTCACTCATTTTCGTTGAAAACCTCTGTTAACCAATTCTGACACCTTAAACCTCTGTGTAACTATTTTAACCACCTTTTGCAACCAGAAGATGCTGCAGACACCAAATTGAAGCAACAAATAGACAATTGAAGCCTCAGAAACCTCTGTTGCTACCACAGAACCCTGTCTGCATACCAAATTGCCAATTTCCAAGTATTCTTGAAAGAACTAGAACAGCCCTGTAATTTAAGCTATGCACAGTAATTATTAAAAGTTAATTAATTAAATTAATTAAAAAATTCGTGCTAGACTGAAGAAAACCTTACTATGCATCGAAAAGCCCTCTTCTACAGACTGTAATTACCCTCCCCTTTGTTCCAGAGCTTCTAAGCTTACTCCTAAAGCCAAATAAAAGGTAATTTAGTTGAATAAACCAAATTATGGCTTCTCAAAGCTCTTTGGATGTAAGGCCCCTGCAAACCCCTCACCTGGATATTGACCACCTCCCATTAGCTGACAGAGATTTTCAAATTAAGGATACTGTTTCCCCTAGCCACCTACTGAAACTCCAATGCTAGAGTAAAGATAAGTTCCTGAACCAAAATGATGACATTCACCTATAGGAATCAAATTTTCCCAAATACTTGTTCCCACAGGTACACCTATTCCCAGAAATCATCCACTTCTGCCAAGCTTGCTATATCCCAATTCAAAGAGCCATAGTCTCCCTTGACCAACAGGTTTTATTCACCATTACTGCAGAGTCAATAAATCAAATGCTACATATCCAGTAAAGCCCAAATGAGACCCCACTTTACATTGAAGCCTTACTTGAACTCTACCCAAAGTTGGACCTTCCCAAGAAAGCTCAAATCTTTCAGACTTTCATCATAGAAGAGTCTCATACTCCTACAGATAGTCCTCCATATGCTGCCACCATTTTCTTTGAGAGAGCAAGACAAATTATAACCATGCTCTCTTGTATTCTAGGATACACCACTAATGAGCATATAGATGAGGTTATGCTTGCTTTCCTTTATATTTTTTGCCCAGGAAAGTCTCCATCTACAGTTTACAACTTTGCTCAGTTCTTGGTAGACAGAATCCATGAATAGTTTATCAGATTTCCAAATGAGAGAGTATTCAAATACTCATCAGTATTGTTTCACATGTTCTTATACTTTCAGTCAGACAAGTTTCCAGTCAGCATCCAAAAGTTAGACACCAAGGGCCATCCAAGATCTGTCATCTTTTGGACACCATCGATCCAAAGATATTCCATTGTTTTTAGTTATAAAGAGTTCATTGATTCATTTTTTCATCCAGTTGTAAACATGCTAACCAGTAGCTATCAACTGAGGATCAATGATGAGATTAAGAGAGTTTCACAGTTGACCAAAAATAGTAGAGTGCGATACTGGTATCTATACAAGGACCACACAGAAATCAGGATATATGGATGCCAACTCACTCCCTACAAGCTACCCAAATACCTCCCTGTGAGGATATTTTCATTAGAGTATTTCAGACAGATCATAAACTCTGATGAGGTTAATTTTCTATCAGCTAGGAAGAAAACTTAGTTTAAGATCAAAAACCAATTGGGCCCTTTTATTTGTAATAATAGGGAAGTTGGACAAGAGGCAGAGAAAATCTTACAGCAAATGAACTTCAAAAGCAGTTTTATGTGGCAGTATGACCCTAATGGAGTCATAAGCACGTTAAGACTCAAGTTCAAATTAATCCCTTTCATCCATGAGCCCAGGCCATATATTGAAAGATATGCCAACCAGTTAGAGTGGTTGGAGAATACTTTAATAGATGTGGAAAAGAATATTGATACTAGTTCCTTTCTGCAAGTTCCAACCCTACAGGAATAGATGAGTATTACTCCCATTCTACAGACTCCAGCCATGCAGGATAGAAATGTAAAAAGACCTAGGGGAGAAGGTTCTAGCTTTGGGATGGATACTACATATGACAGGTTTGAAATCAGTTACAGGAAGAAGCCCAAGCTTAATCCTGTAACTGAGCAAGAAGACACCATTGAGACAGTTGAAATCACTGATACCGACACAATGGTTGGAAAGAGTAAAGGTCTAGCAGTTTCAGACGAAACACATCAGCCTTCCACCTCAAACACTCAAATTATTGAAAAACAGCTTAGTATTGAAGTCTCTTCATCCAGCAAACCAGTGGATAAAGAGAAAGATATAAAAGAGAAGTACAAGGAAATCAAGTTGAGTAATGAGGCATTAAAGGCTAAAACATATGCCCATTACTTCAAATAGACACCTACCAATAAGAATAGATTAATGTCGGCATTTGACATTAAGATTGGTAGATGCAAATTACCTTTATGCAGCCTACATGTTAGAAAATTATATATTATGGAGCAATGGAACACATAAAATATTGCAGAAATATAAACACAGAAAACGCATAAGAAAAGAGAGACACAGATATACGTGGTTCACCCAGTTTGGGCTACATCCACCCCGAACAGCCAGTCCTTCCTTTCTATTATCCAGGAAAATGAAGAGACACAACCTACAGCAGATCCGCTGTAATATCCTCTGTTTCTCTCACAGTCTCACCTCTCTGTTTCTCGCTCTGAGAATATAAATCTATTACACAGCCTCAAATACAATGCCCTCATACAAAGAGAGGGGTTGCCTTCTAGGGCCAAAACCCCTAAACTAAACATAAGTTCTATCGTCAGATCATCTGCCTAATGAACGGCCCAAATTGACTAGAAATTACTATACTTTTACAAGGCAATTTTACATCTGTTTTTAGCTTTGGGGGCGTTGCCCCCAAAACCCCCGTCGGGGTACTACTGGCCCATGGACCCCCCAGCCGAGGGGGATCGACCCCCCCGAACCCCCACGGGGGGGACAAGTCCCCCCCGCGTGGAGGGGTGTACAAACTTCATGGGGTATACATCCGGCTGAAACAAAGACCTCTAAACAATCATGCTACATACTCAACAATCTCCCACTTGGAGAATGATTGTAGCAACTCCATTGTTGCTTCATTTGCTGGACAATGACTCCTCTTTGGACCTAAATGTTTCTCATCTTCATCATCATCCTTGAAGACCAATTGAAACTGAGCATATTCTCAGTTTCTCCCTAGTTACAACTTATTTTAGCATATCTGCAGGATTCTGGCTAGTGTATATCTTTTCCAGCTTCAACTCTCCATCTTCCAACACTGATCGTATGAAATGGTACTTGAGCTGTATGTATTTAGTCTTGGAATGAAATGTTGAGTTCTTTGCAAGATGAATGGCACTTTGGCTATCACTGTATAATGTGCCCATACCATGCTCCTTACCCAATTCACCCATAAACCTTTGTAACCAAATCATTTTTTTACTAGCCTCTGTAGCAGCAACATACTATGCTTCTGTTGTTGAAAGTGCAACAACACTTTGGATTTTTGAAACCCAACTAACAGATGTTCCACCTATAGTAAATACATATCATGTAGTGCTCCTCTTGTTATCTCTGTCCCCTGCCATATCTACATCAACATATCCCTGTAGAGAAATGTTTGAACCACCAAAGAATAATGCTTGATCTGTGGTACCTTTCAAATATTTGAGAATCCATTTCACTGCCATCCAATGTTCTTTTCCTGGATTGTTCATGTATCTGCTTACAACTCCCACTGCATGTGCAATATCAGGCCTTGTGCAGACCGTTGCGTACATTAAGCTTTCAACTGCTGATGCATATGGAACTTTAGACATATAATCAATTTCTTCTTGAGTCTTAGGACACATTTCCTTAATTAGTTTGAAATGGCTAGCCAAAGGTATACTAACTGGTTTTACATTCTACATATTAAACCTTTTCAACACCTTTTGTATGTACTCACTCTGAGACCATGTTAATTTGCGATTCTTCCTGTCTCTAGTTATTCTCATACCAAGGATTTGTTTTGCAGCACCCAAATCCTTCATTGCAAATGAATTTGCTAATTTTCTTTTGAGCACATTTATTTCCTGCGTGTTAGAACCTACAACACACATGCCATCTACATACAATAACAATATAATATAGCTTCCATCATTTTGCCTTTTGAGATAAACATAATGATCAGAGTGACATCTAGTATAACCTTGCTTAGACATAAACCTGTCAAATTTTAGATACCACTACCTTGGAGCCTGTTTTAAGCCACACACACTCTTCTTCAACTTGCACACTAGTTTCTCCTTCTCTTTTACCTCATATCCTTGTGGCTGCTACATATGTATCTCTTCCTCCAAATCCCCATGGAGAAAGACTATCTTTACATCTAACTGCTCAAGATGCAAAGCTTTAGCTGCTAGTAGACTTAAAATAGTTCTATTTGAAGTCATTTTAACAACAGGAGAAAATATTTCATCAAAATCTATATCCTTTTTCTGTGCAAACCCCTTCACCACAAGTCTAGCTTTATACCTTTTTCTACCTCCATCTTCTTCCTTCAACCTGTAAACCCATTTATTCTGCAATGTTGTTTTACCTGCAAGCAATCTGACTAAATCCCAAGCTTGGTTATGTGCTAAGGAGTCCATCTCTTCTTTCATGGCTTGCTCCAAGTTCTTCCTGGTTTCTACCTGCACTGCTTCTTCATAACATTCTGGTTCACCAGAATCAATCAACAATACATAATATAATGAAGGAGAGTATCATTCAGGGGGTCTACTTATCCTGGTAGATCTTCTAACACCACTTTCAGGTGTTTGAGGTGCTTGTTACTGTTGTGGTTGCTGTTGTTGTTCCGGCGGTTGATCATTATGATTTTCAGGCACCTTCACTTTTTCTGTGATCTCATCAAGCACTGTGTATTCTCTATTTTCTTTTTTCTTGTTTCTTTTCCTGCATCTGATCTTTATACAAAACCTTTTCATTGAATATGACACCTCTGCTTCTAATGATTTTGTGTTTTTCATAATCATAAAAGTGATAACCAAAATCATTAACACCATATCCAATAACGGTACCTTTCTTTGATTTTGCCTCAAGTTTTGTTCTGTTTTCTTTATTAATGTGGACAAACGCTTCACAACCAAAAATCTTTAAAAATGAGTAGTTTACCTTTTTACCTGTCCATGCCTCCTCTGGAATACCACCATCCAAGGAACTTGAAGGCCCTCTATTTATTATATAAACAACAGTATCTACAACATCTACCCAAAATTGTAAAGGCAATCCTGCATGCAATCTCATGCACCTTGCATGCTCCATGATTGTCATGTTCATCCTTTCTACACACCATTTTCTTGTGGTGTTCCTGGAACTGTCTTCTCTCTACGAATTCCATTCTCTGAACAATACCTATCAAACTCTTTGCTGCAATATTCACCTCCATTGTTTGATCTGAGACATTTCAACCTTTTTCTTGTCTCACTTTCAACCAAATCTTTCCATTTCTTGAAAGTATCAAATACATCATATTTATTTCGAATACAATAAATCTAGGTTTTTCTAGTTGCATCATCAATAAAAGTAACATAATAACGAGAGCCACTGAGAGATGATACCTAAGTAGGTCCCCATACATCTGTATGCACAAGATCTAATTTTTCACTCTTCTTTTCTTTCCCAACTCTGAGAAATCTGACTCTCTTCTGTTTTCCATAAATGCATTTCTCACAGAAGTCCAAATCAACATTCTTCAAACCCGGCAACAAATTCCTTGAGTGAAGAATCTTCATCCCCTTTTCACTCATGTGTTTGAGCTTATGATGCCATAATGCTGCATCTTCTCCTTTGGAAGTTAAAGCATTAATAGAGTTAGAAATACCATTGTATAAATACAATGTAGCAACCTTTTCATCTTTTGCTATTACCAGGGCTCCTTTGGTGACCTTCCAAGCTTTATTTGTGAAAGTTGTCACACAACCTTCACTGCTAACTGCCTGTTGAAATCAGATTTTTCTTTAGATCTGGAACATGCCTTACCTCCTTTAGTAGCCATTGGTTTCCATTCTTCTGTTTTACAAGAACCTTACCCATTCCAACAATTTTACAGGGTTTATCATCACCCAAACGGACTTGTCCAAAATCTCCTTGAACATAGTCATGCAAGTATTTCTTATCAGGTGTGGCATGGAATGAGGCCCTTGAATCTACCACCCAGGAATCAGTAATATTTTTGAAAGAAAGAATCAAAGCATCTTTTAACACCTCACTTGTCACATTTGCATCTCCTTCTTTTCCCTTTTGAGATCTATAGTCTTTCTTTAGGTGTCCTTTCTTTTCGCATTTCTAGCACACTATCCCCGATCTAGACTTGGATCTGCCTTTCTTTGATTTACTGCGATATCCTGAGCTCTTTCCTCTTTCCATTTTTCTTCCCCTAGACTCTGCACTCAAAGCATTACCTGATGTCTCACTGGATCTTTTCCGTCGCATTTCCTCGCTAAGGATAGCACCGACAACATCATCAAACTTTAAAGTACTAGATTCAAAAACAGAGTTACTAATGGCCATTACTGAACCATTCCAACTTTCTGGTAATGAGCACAAGAATAATAGAGCTCTAATTTCATCTTCAAAGTTTACCCCTACAGAACTTAACTGACTTGTAACCGTATAAAATCATTTAAATGGTGTGCAACAGATCCACCTTTCGACATCTTCATATTAAATAATCGTTTCATAAGAAATACCTTGTTTGAGGCCGAGGGTTTTTCATATAGTTTCTCCAATGCCTTAATCAAACCCTTTGTTGTTGTTTCCTTTGAAATGTTGAAGGCGACCGATGTTGTGAGGCACAACCGTATTGTTCCAAGTGCCTTTCTATCGAGAAGGTTCCATTTTTCATCTGTCATACCCGTCGGCATCTTTGTTTTTCTGCCCAATGGTAGGTATAGATCTTTTTGATATAGATAATCTTCCATTTGCATCTTCCATAGCAGAAGTTTTGGCCGTTAAATTTCTTTACCCTAAACTTACCATCTTTTTCCATTGCTCCCACTCGAACGAGGAACCCTTCTTTCCTGCGAGTTTATCAGCTAAATAGACCTTTGGTTCTGATACCAGTTTTTTTAAAATTATATATTACGGAGCAATGGAACACATAGAATATTGCATAAATATAAACACAGAAAACGCATAAAACCAGAGAGACGCAGATATACGTGGTTCACCTAGTTTGGGCTACATCCACCTCGAACAGCCATTCCTTCCTTTCTATTATCCAGCAAAATGAAGAGACACAACCTATAGTAGATCCACTATAATATCCTTTGTTTTCTCTCATAGTCTCACCTCTCTGTTTCTCGCTCGGAGAATACACATCTATTACATGTAGTTTTTAGCCCCGTACAGAAGTTGCCTTCTACGAATTCTAAATCACAGGAAAAATAAAAATGTGAGAGCATAACACATAAAACACATATACACAGAGATTTCCCACTGGATC
>APFE031098423.1:2910-21757 GCA_000404065.3 Pinus taeda
TGAATTCTGGCATGTAGCGGGAAGGCACGAAGCCCAGAGGTTATAGTGGTGGCAGCCAGAATCGACCCCATGTCACGGGAGTTGTGAGGTTGTCCCAGTTGCCAATTCCTCTGCTAACAAAAAAAAAAACAAGTTTTTAAGGGTTATATATAAAAAAAATAAAAAATAAAAAAATATGAAAATTAGAGACTGGTAGTGAAGGTATTAAAATTCACTCAAGATTAATTATAAAGGTATCTCTTAAAAATAAATAATTCATATATCACAAAGAATTAAATTTAATATTATGATTTTTAATAGCAGAATATGGAGTCAATCCTTGAAGAGAAAAGAATGGAGTCTATAACAAAAGAGAAAGAAAGGCTTCCAGAAAACTTACTAGGTTATGCTAAAGAACTATTTAAAATTAAAGGAAATCTCACAGGAAAATATGTGCTTTTTTCTATCTCACCTGCTGAGGATAAAAATTGTATAATGCTTAAAATTGAAAATCAATTAGTAGTTTCGGAGTCAAATATAATAAAAAAATTAGATTGTTTCAAAAAAAAATACCAAATAACTGATTTATAGTTAAACATTAGTGATTATACATTTATATCACAATTCTCTGTTCAATCCCCATGGAATGACCCAACTGACATTATTCTGGGATCACCATGGATGAAAACCCTAGGTTGCTTCATCCTGAATATGATTTTTTTTTTTGTTGAAATTTTCATAAATAAATAAAAAAATAGTGTTTCAAGATGTTACATTGAAGCCAAATTCAGTAATGTCAAATGAAATACAAGATATTTCAAAAGTAACTTTTCTAGAAGGTAAAAAAAGTTCTACAAAATATGCAAGGAGAAGTTGACAAGGTCACTGCTAACAAAAATTAAGAAGTTTCTCGACTTAAAGACCATAGTGAAAAATTACTGATTCAAATTAAGAAGCGCAAGAAGGATAAGAAGTCATTAGAAAACAAGGTATAACAAATTTTCAAGGAAGCATCAAATGTAGGAATTGAAGTTGATGAAAAAGCCACAGATATTGATCCAGTGAATGTCACAACTCAGGAAGAAGACAAGCAAGTTGAAGGAGATACAAAATTAGATGTTGTAGTTTAGATAATGAACATCCCATGTGAATGTTCTGTAACCAATTCAACAACATCCTTGCAAGAAGAAAATAAAAAAATTGCCATACGCCCAATAAGGGAAACTCAAATAAAAAGTGTTTCATATCGACATCTGAATCATGATAGTATACAACTCAATAAATCTACATATATGTACCATTCAGAACAAAACCAACAAGATGATGTTCCAAAGAATATTGAAGTAACCTCAATCTAGTCCTCTGATGATAAATCGTTACAAAATTCCAGTGATCAGAATATTCCATGGAATATTAATCTAGGATGGTCTGATCCCTTCTCAGTGCAGCAATTTTCTTTATCACTTAGAGGATCATATCAGCTTGTATCAATGAAGATGATAGTTCCAAGACATGAAGACATAAGAAACTGAAAAGAGATCAAGCTTTTCGATCAACAAGCTTTGAGGAAAAAGCCTTTTGAGGAGGAAGGAAATGTTATTAATAAAATATATAGAAAATATTGTAAATGATAATAGTTGTATCTAATGATAATTAATTAGTAATTAGTACTAAGAGGCATGTCTAAGGGGACATGACTTTCCATGAAGAGGCACCTTCTTAGTTATATAAGAGGTCGTCATTTGTAACATGGATTATCGTTCTTATTCATACACTTATTATATATTCTTGTATCTTAATGGAGATATTTATATTCTATGTGTTCTGAAGTATTTAAACTGAAGAACGAATTGTGTTCATTCTAAGGTGGCCCACATGGTGATAGATTCAATTGATTGACACCTTGTTTCGGCAGTTGTTGAAATGGTTTCTTCACCTCACATGCTTCTATAATAGACTTCCTATACAACCAAATATTTTGCAACGAGGATTTTGGAAAAAACTAGATCTCATGCTCCACTTCTCTCTTAGGTGGTAACCCTTTAGCTCTCAGAACACATCCTTGTATGCCTGTAACAACTCCTCCAATTGTTGTTTTTTTCTTTTAGTACACCCCTCCGGGGATGCCTTTCCTCTTAATAACTTCTCTTCAAATCTCCTTTCACTTAAAAACAATAAACATACTTCTTTCTTGAACTGATCACTTTCTTGGATTGGTTAGCACTTAGTAGTGAAATTCTTTACTTGCCTTTGTGTACATTGATGATCAACAACTTTCCATACTTGATGGGTTGATATTGATTGTATCTCCTCATGAATATTACATCTCGCACATACATGTATGGACTCCCAAAAACGACTCCACATATGTCAAGGGGAAGCACATATAGATCTACTTTATCAATAAAATCAACACTGATAGCAAATCTAATTTTACACTATTTTGTTATCTTCAACTTTTCATCCTTATTTACCCATCCTAGTGGATATGGGTTTGTATGATCACAAAATTCCAACCACAACTTATTTACCAGCTCTATTCCAATGAGATTTTCTTGCGATCTTGAATCAAACAGAGCATCAATATTCATCTTCTTAACCTGTATCTTTATATGGAAGAGTTTGATAATTTATTTCTCTTCCTAGTGTTAAAGGCTGCTAATGTAGCGGCAACAACCACCCTCCAAAATTTTTCCTTAGGTTCATTTTGCAGCCTCCCTACCAACTTTCACAACACCTTGTCTTGCTTTGTCATGTACACAAGCTTTAGTGTTTTTCTTACACAAAGGCAGCCTGTCAATCAAAACTTGATGCATTCCCCTAACAGGTTGTTCATTCAGACTTGGTCCAACTATAGGATGAGCATTCCCCCATGAAATTGCAAATTTATGGAGGGAAACCAACCTTCCCTCCATAGATTGTGCAATCCTGTCTAACAACATGCTAGGCTCCAGAATTGCGCAATTCTGCTAGCCAAAAATCACAGTGAAATTTGCTCAATTTTCCCCAACAGGGCTACTCAGCCCAAAATTTCCACAAATCTAGGCAATAGTGGGCTACTCTACCCAACAATTGTGCAAATCTCCTAGGTAGCCAGCCTAGCTCCTAGCCAGAAATGTGCATTTCCTTCAAGTAATTGAGCAGCTTCATGCATGTGCAGCTGAGTTGACCAGTTCCCTCCATGACCAAGAAAAACAGACATGCATGCATGGGATACTTCTCCCAAGGCCACATGCAAAGGTATCCCTTGTTTCAAGGATCTACTTTTGGTAATTGGAGGTTACATGAAAGGATCATTTCAAAAACCTCCCACCAAGTGTTGATTTGCCTAGATTTGTGGCATGTGCATCACAACATCGATGTCATCAAAAATCATCCACTAGATGTTTTAGAGCTTAGTCCTCACATCAACCTTGTAGCTTTGACATATCACATTGCATCTAGTAGTTGTCAGCACATTCACCTCAGCTGTTTTGGCGTAAGCTAGCTTTCCCTGTCTTGTGTTGCATTTCTAGCGCCTTTTGTGTTTCACTTCGTATGAATAATGTCTGCTTGATTTCAGTGGGCACTTGTTGTCATTTTGATACATTCTAGCTTGTACTAGCACTCTTTCAGTTTTTGTCAACATCTAACTATTGTTGCATGCATGAAACTAGTTTTTCATGAGCGGTCGCCGATTCGGTGACTTGCCTCACCCACATGCATGTTGTTCTATTTTATGAATCTGTCATTCGCCATTGGAATTCATGATCATTAAATTATGCTTACACTAAGTATCACCATGCATTCACACTCACATTTTCATTCAAGTTCTTGTCGGTGAGTCTGGGAAACCTCGGCATGGACTCTGCCTCTACTGAGACAACATTACACAATCTAGGGAAGGAACGCTTTGCCTTCCTCTCCAAAAGTATGCATTTATTCCTAGCCACTATCCTCCAATATTGTTTTGTGCATTTCTGAGGGACAGTGACTATTGGATCCGAAAATTGTGCAATGCAATCCTTGAGTCTACAGTCACTGGTAGCTCAGATTGCACATTACGTAATTCTAGTAGTCATCAGCGAGACTGGACTGTGCATTGTGCAATTCCAATAGTCAGTTAGCCTTCTAGTAGCCCAAAATATGCTTTGCATAGTCCTGGAAGTCAGTCTCCTAACCTCTAGGCCGAAATTGTGTAACATTCATGATCAATCACATAGGTATGTTGCAAGTAAATTCTCAAGTTCATTTTGGTTTTCAACTGACAGATTTCTAGCCATGAGTGTTTGCATGTCTCAAGATATCGCAAGTTTTCATCTGCCTCTTAGCAGTACAGGGACAATGGTTTCCAATAGAGCAGAGTCAAAGACACCTTTCAGAGCACACTTAGGGGCACATTCGATAAAGTGTCTATTGACTTGCCTAACCATGAAGACACCAAGTTGTTCATAGGAAAAAACATCAAAATATGACAACAGCGGCATCACAATGAGAAACATCATGAAGAACAACTAAAGGCAACATACCAAATGCAATGAATGCAAGAGGAAGGTTGTTGGCAACACAGAGGTAGAACAAAGTTGCAAGCTCTAGCAGATCCACTGATGATGAAAACAAGTTTGGAGATGTTAGGTAAATTTGACTCAGGATAGAGTTAAAGTTGACCAGGTTAAACAGTGATGGTTTTGGGCACATGGTATTGTGCACCCATAGTATTCTACCCGTGGTATTATATGTAATGGAGCCTATAAAAGGCTGGAAGGACTTCATTGTAATGCAAGACCTGGAGGTGAGCGGTGAAGGCTCCCTTGGTCGGATTGGCCAGGGTTTTAGCCAAGGATAATGAAATTTGATTATGGTTGGGTTTTTCCACGGATTTGGGGTTTTCCCAGATAAACATGTGTGTTTATGTGATTATGGTTGTTGCTAGTTATTTTTATATTTATTTCTCTCAGTAATTATTTATGTTATGTAGTAAATTTCTTAACAACTGGTCTAAGAGCCGAAGGTCTACTTGGTTGATAAACTCGCAGGAAAGAAGGGTTCCTTGTTTGAGTGGGAGCAATGGCGGAAGATGGTAAGTTTAGGGTCGAGAAATTTAACAACCAAAACTTCTCATTATGGAAGATACAGATCGAAGATTATCTGTATCAGAAAGATCTATACTTACCATTGGGCTGAAAAGAAAAGATGCTGACAGGTGTGAAAGATCAAGAATGGAACCTTCTTGATAGAAAGGCACTCAGAAGAATATGATTGTGCCTTGCAGCATCAGTCGCCTTCAACATTTTGAAGGAAACAATGATAGAGGGTTTGATTAAGACGTTAGAGAAACTATATGAAAAAACCCTCAGCCTCAAACAAGGTATTTCTTATGAAATGATTATTTAATATGAAGATGTCGAAAGGTGGATCTGTTGCAGATCATTTAAATGATTTTAATACTGTTACAAGTTAGTTATGTTCTGTAGGGGTAAACTTTGATGATGAAGTTAGAGCTCTATTATTCTTGTGCTCATTGCCAGAAAGTTGGAATGGTTTAGTAATGTCCATTAGTAACTTTGTGTCTGGATCTAGTACTTTAAAGTTTGACGATGTTGTCGGTGCTATCCTTAGCGAGGAAATGCGACGGAAAAGATCTGGTGAGACATTGGGAAATGCTTTGAGTGCAGAGTCTAGTGGAGGAAAATTGGAAAGAGCAAAGAGCTCAGGATATCGCAGTAAATCAAGGAAAGGCAGATCCAAGTCCAAATCGGGGATAGTGTGCTGGAAATGCGGAAATAAAGGACACCTAAAGAAAGACTGTAGATCTCAGAAGGGAAAAGAAGGAGATTCATAGCAAGAAAACAATCATGAAGCAAATGTGACAGGTGAGGTGTTACAAGATGCTTTGATTCTTTCTTTCAAAAATATTACTAATTCCCTGGGCGGTAGATTCAGGGGCCTTATTCCATGCCACACCTGATAAGAAATACTTTCATGACTATGTTCAAGGAGGTTTTTGACAAGTTTGTTTGGGTGATGATAAACCCTGTAAAAGTGTTGGAATGGGTAAGGTTCTTGTAAAACAGCAGAATGGAAACCAATGGCTACTAAAGGAGGTAAGGCATGTTCCAAATCTAAAGAAAAATATGATTTCAATAGGGTAGTTAGGCGGTGAAGGTTGTGTGACAACTTTCACAGATAAATCTTGGAAAGTCACCAAAGGAGCCCTGGTAATACCAAAAGGTGAAAAGGTTGGTACATTGTATTTATGCAATGGTATTTCTAACTCTGTTAATGCTTTAACTTCCAAAGGAGCAGATGCAGCATTATGGCATCATAGGCTTTGACACATGAGTGAAAAAGGGATGAATATTCTTCACTCAAGGAATTTGTTGCCGGGTTTGTAGAATGTTGATTTGGACTTCTATGAGAATTTCATTTATGGAAAACAGAAGAGAGTCAGATTTCTCAGAGTTGGGAAAGAAAAGAAGAATGAAAAATTAGAGCTTGTGCATACATATGTATGGGGACATGCTCAAGTATCATCTCTCGGTGGCTCTCATTATTATGTTACTTTTATTGATGATGCAACTAGAAAAACTTGGATTTATTGTATTAAGAATAAATTTGATGTATTTGATACTTTCAAGAAATGGAAAGCTTTGGTTGAGATTGAGACAGGAAAGAAATTGAAGTGTCTCAGATCAGGTAATGGAGGTGAATATTGCAGCAAAGAGTTTGATAGGTACTGTTCAGAGCATGGAACTCACAGAGAGAAGACAGTTCCAAGAACACCACAAGAAAATGGTGTGTCAGAAAGGATGAACAGAAAAATCATGGAGCGTGCAAGGTGCATGAGATTGCATGCAGTATTGCCTTTACAATTTTGGGCAGATGTTGTAGATACTGCTATTTATCTAATAAATAGAGGGCCTTCAAGTTCCTTAGATGGTGGTGTTCCAGAGGAAGCATGGACAGGTAAAAAGGTAAAATACTCTTTTTTAAATCATTTTGGTTGTGAAGCCTTTGTCCATATTAATAAAAAAAATAGAACAAAGCTTGAGACAAAGTCAAAGAAATGTACCTTTAATGATTTTGGTTATCGCTTATATGATTACGAAAATCAAAAAATCATTAGGAGCAGAGATGTAATATTCAATTGAAAGGTCTTGTATAAGAATCAGTTGTAGGAAAAGAAACAGGAAAAAGAAAACAAGGAATATGCAATTCTTGATGAAATCACTGAAAAAGTAAAGGTGCCTAAAAATAATAAAAATCAACAACCACAACAACAACAACCACAAAAATAGAAACAGACACCACAAACACCTGAAAGCGGTGTTAGAATGTCTACCAGGATAAGTAGACCCCCTGAACGATACTCTCCTTCATTATATTATTTATTGTTGACTGATTCCGGTGAACCCGAATGTTATGAAGAAGCAATGTAGGTTGAAAGCCAGAAGAAGTGGGAGGTAGCCATGGAAGAAGAGATGGACCCCTTAATGAATAAAAAAACTTGGGACTTAGTTAGGTTTCTTGCAGGTAAAGCTACATTGCAGAATAAATGGGTTTACTGGCTGAAGGAAGACGATGGAGGAAAACAGAGGTACAAAGCTAGACTTGTGGTGGAGGGGTTTGCACAGAAGAAAGGTATTGATTTTGATGAAATATTTCTCTTGTTGTTAAAATGACTTCAATCAGAACTATTTTACGTCTAGTGGCAGTTGAAGATTTGCATCTTGAGCAGTTAGATGTAAAGACAACCTTTCTCCATGGGGATTTGGAGGAAGAGATATATATGCAGCAGCCACAAGGATATGAAGTGAAAGGGAAGGTGAAACTAGTGTGCAGGTTGAAGAAGATCTTGTATGGCTTAAAACAGGCTCCAAGGCAGTGGTATCTAAAATTTGAGAAGTTTATGCCTGAACAAGGTTATACTAGATGTCACTCTGATCATTGTGTTTATCTGAAAAAGAAAATGATGGCAGCTATATTATATTGTTATTGTATGTAGATGACATGCTTGTTGCAGGATCTAACATGCAGGAAATAAATGTGCTCAAAAGAAAATTAGCAAATTCATTTGCAATGAAGGATTTGGGAGCTGCAAAACAAATCCTTGGTATGAGAATAACTAGAGAGGAAAAATCGTAAATTAACATTGTCTCAGAATGAGTACATACAAAAGCTGTTGAAAAGATTTAACATGAACAATGTGAAACCAGTTAGTACACCTTTTGCTAGCCATTTCAAACTTAGCAAGGAAATGTGCTGAAAGACCCAAGAAAACATGGATTATATGTCTAAAGTTCCATATGCATTAGCAATTGGAAGCTTAATGTATGCAATGGTCTGCACAAGGCCTGATATTGCACATGCAGTGGGAGTTGTAAGCAGGTACATGAACAATCCAGGAAAGGAACATTGGATGTTAGTGAAATGGATTCTCAGATATTTGAAAGGTACCACAAATCAAGCATTATTCTTTGGTGGTTCAAACATTTCCCTACAAGGATATGTTGATACAGATATGGCAGGTGACAGAGATAATAGGAGGAGCACTACAGGATATGTATTTACTATTGGAGGAATAGCTATCAGTTGGGTTTCAAAAATACAAAGCGTTGTTGCACTTTCAACAATAGAAGAATAGTATGTTGTTGCTACAGAGGCTAGTAAAGAAATGATTTGGTTACAAAGGTTTATGAGTGAATTGGGTAAGGAGCATGATAAGGGCACGTTATATAGTGATAGCCAAAGTTCCATTCATCTTGCAAAGAACTCAACATTTCATTCTAGGACTAAACACAAACAGCTCAAGTACCATTTCATACGATCAGTGTTGGAAGATGGATAGTTGAAGCCGGAAAAGATACACACTAGCTAGAATCCTACAGATATGCTAACAAAAGTTGTAACCAAGGAGAAACTGAGAACATGCTCAGTTTCAATTGCTATTCAAGGATGACGATGAAGATGAGAAATAGCCAGCTCCAAAATAGGAGTCATTGTCCAGCAAATGAAGCAATGATGGAGTTGCTACAATCATTCTCCAAGTGGGAGATTGTTGTGTGTGGAGCATGATTGTTCAGAGGTCTTTGTTTCAGTCGGATGTATGCCCCAGGAATTTTGTACACCCCTCCATGCAGGCGGGTGCAGGGGGGACTTCTCCCCCCATGCGGGGGTCCGATCCCCCCTAGCTAGGGGGTCCAGGGGCCAGCAGTCCCCCGGCAGGGGCTCGGGTGCAGCGTCCCCGAAGCTAAAAACATATGTAAATTTGCCTTGTAAAAGTATAGTAATTTCTAGTCAATCCGGGCCATTCATTAGGCGGATGATTTGACGATAGAACTTATGTTTAGTTTAGGGTTTTTTCACTAGAAGGCAACCCCTCTCTTTGTATGAGGGCATTGTATTTGAGGCCGTGTAATAGATGTATATTCTGTGTGTGTGTGAGCGAGAAACAAAGAGGTGAGACTGTGAGAGAAAATAGAGGATATTACAACAGATTTGTTGTAGGTTGTGTCTCTTCATTTTGCTGGATAATAGAAAGGAAGGACTAGCTGTTCGGAGTGGACGTAGCTCAAACTGGGCGAACCACGTATATCTGTGTCTCTCTTGTTTTATGCGTTTTCTGTGTTTATATTTCTACAATATTTTAATTCCACTTGTAAGGACTCCGGACACCACATATCTCCACAATGGTATGATATTGTCCACTTTGGGCCTAAGCCCTCATGGATTTTCTTTTGGACTTACCCCCAAAAGGCCTCATACCAATGGAGATATTTTTCCATCCTTATATATCCATGATCCTCCCCACTTCTAGTCAATGTGGGACTTTGGTCGTATACCCAACAGGAGACTCAATCTATGAGGTGACGGCACAACATGAAGATTGCACAAAGATAGAGAATGTAATAAACAAGGAGTTGCATGTGCTAAAGAAGAAACTAAAGAAATAACATGAAGTTTCACAGATGATCGAATGAGTTGCAGAAGTAACATGAACAACAAGGGGCACAACATGCATTCATGGATGAAACTGCACCCGTACAAGTTATAGATATATCCCAGCAGCTGGCATAGAGCATACATGGTGAGCAGTGTTGTTGATCGCATGCAAGGGATTCAGAAACATGCATGTCATTGTGCGTACACATGCAATCCAACCCATTCAACACAATCACCAAGGCGAAGACAAGAAGCAATTCCAACTGGAGATGGACATGTACTTCGGAAAGTTGATGCATGTGACCACCAGCACACACTTGAATATCAGTACAGACAATATGCATTAGTGTGTTGCTGGTTCGGTTGCACCAAGAATACCATGTGCATGCTAGTAGAAAAGTTGGATGAAGGAGCCATAACAGTGCACCCGGATGCAACGAAGGCAAGAGTTTGTTGAAGCAAGATGTCACCATGGGTTGCATGCACACCATCTCAGTGGACCAAGCTTGCCATCATCTCACCACCTTCACCATCACACGCATGTCAATGATTTGGTCTCAACACAACAGACTAAGTGTCAGTGATGTTTCAAATGGCTTGCTCAAGCCATTTCGTCTCACATGAGCATATGTGCATTGTAATGTAACGTCATGTCAAGTGGAAGTTCAAGTGTTAATAGTTGGATGTAATAGTCATATAGTATATGAAGAGTCATGAGGCTAGATGAGCTATCACAAAGGGGAATATCAAGGGTCACCCCACCATTTGCTATAAATAGAACCTCAAAACTCATTATAAAGGCTTTTTGTCATCTAAGCTTCCAATAAGACTATCTTAGAGAGAGCTTGGGTGGTATTGTAACACGCCTTGGATTATCTACTACATGGAGGTAGTACAGCTCTTTGGAGGAGCAAGCAGATGTCATTTTAGGGTTCCACTATTGGGACTAGTGGTTGGACATGGATGTATTGTATCATTGGAACTTACACTTCTTTATATAATAAGAGCCAGGACATTTCATGCATATGTTGTATTGCATTAGAGCTATCTTTTTTATTCTAAATGGCATATGTATTTTCTTTCTTATGGATGCATATATGGACTATTTTATATGAGTATGTATGAATCTCTCTTAAATGTGTTGTTGGTTTAACCATCACTTTGGACTGCCATCTGACTTGCTTTCCAGCTTGTGATGCATCTTCATACATGTGTTCCCTTCCCATCTGAGTACTATTACAAGTTACCAAGGGGCGCACTCATGTAAAACCCCATGTGTTAGAACCTCTCATGCACCTTCCTTGACTCACTGCAATTGTCCCACCCTTGCTACCAACAGAGTTATCTTAATTTCCTAATCAAGGCATTACCATACGACGCACTACTGGGACTCCTACACCAAATGGTCTAAGTTTTGATTGGGACTTCTTATTGGGGCGATCCCCTAACATGTTTGCAGGTCTAGCACTATCAACATTTCTGGTGCTAGAAGGAGCGCTAGAGGACAAGTTATTTCCTCTCATCTGGTTTTGAACTTTTCCATATCTTTCATGGATTTTTGCACTCTTCTCCCTCTGAGATGTTTTTCAAATCATGAATATGTGACCATCACAAGGGGGTTTTTGATTAGTTGTCCACTTACACGTATTATGGTGAAGGTGAACTAGCCTGGCTTGAGTACTTACATGACTTTTTTTCCATGCTTCATAGGAAGATGGGTGTTTTAACGAACATGCCAACTTATTGCTTGCATACACTCTTCGCAAATCTCCACATCGATGGTTGTGAAGCCTACCGGCTGATAGCATGCACTCACTTAAGCACTTTTGTGATCTCATTGAAGACACTTTCTATCATTTTTATCCAAACTATCTTGACCAAAAACTGCTACAACTATGGAAGGCTCCACAATGAATCGATCATAGATTTTTGGCAATGCTTCCATGACTTGCAGTTTCAAGCTTCGAGGAGCAAGATGAAATTTTATTGTCTTTGGGACTGGTTCACGTATTGACTTAATAAATATGTCAATCCCAAGAAGAAGTTTGAAATCAAGCCTCACTCAATATTATTCACTGATGGAGTTGAACAATCTCAGCCGGATGCGGTCACTATCTTGACTAACTATCCGCCATCCCTTCATCAAATAGCTCCACCACTATCGAGTGATGTTGAGGATCATGCTCACACACCTGTTCATCTTTCACATCCTCCCAACATCACTCCACTCAATTTTTGTGTATATTTGGTTGTGAGTCCTTCGAATTGTCATATGCATTTTGTTCCACGACCTCCATCTCTGCACTCGGTTGTTCCTTTGGATGATGTTGTCTTGTGTTCTTTCACTCCAAAATCTTCGCTTGTTGTGAACGAGGAACAAGCCTTTGAGGGAGTTGGTGTTGCATAACCAACATGTATTTTTATTCATGAAGACTATGAGTGGGAGATTGAACATCAACACTAAGTGAACGATGACTCCCTTCCATCTGAGCCCCCTCCGCTATTTCCTAACATCTTTGGTGAACCTTCCGTCCATGATTTTGCATGTGTGTCTTCATTCACTCGCAGGACTCACTAGATGTTGTTCCATCATTCGACAATGGAGAGGATAAGTTATTCATTGAAAATTTACTTGATCTTTCATCTACCTTTTCCGGAAATAACAAGGATGAGTTTTCTCGCTTTTCATATACCCCTCTATTTGATTCATCTGATCATGAGGATGTCGATGAAATAATTGCTTTTCCTAATCATAACTGTCATGATCCATTTACTTCCATATTTGATCATGATCATGACTATATCATAGTTGATCTTTTGAAGACACCAGTCTATGATGATCCATCTGATGATGAAGTTGAAACACCCAAGACTATGGAAGCAGTTCAGCCTGAATTGATGGTTATGCCAGGTCCTCACTCTCTTAGGGTTAGTCTCACTTTTGATCAGGAAACCATTCAATCACCCAAATCTCCTCATCACTCATCTGTATGCATTGAAGATACATCTCAAACACAGATCATACTTCCTCCACTCAAATTGCATGATCCCATCACTCATGCATTGGAGGAATCTTAAATTGCAAGCACTCATGCACGACACAAGTTATCTCTGTTTATTTTGTTTGCTTGCATGTCATAGTCACGAGTCTGCTTATAATTCAAAGTTGCACGCAATGTCACATAACGCCATGATAAGTCCATGGACTTCTCATCATGCACTTCCACTCACTTATGTCATGTGGTCACTTTGAAACATGAAGTGTAGTTGTCTTCATTATTATACCTTTCTTTCCTATTGGTTCATACAACTAGGTTTCTCACGAACCAAGCCTTCACTAACATGGGTCAACCAATGCACCGGTGGTTGTGTTTGAAATATCACTTCACATGATCAGCCCCATGCACCATTAGTTTAAGAGTAGGATAGTGTTTTCTTTTAGTCAGTTTTCTTACATGCTTGTTTTCTTACTTTGTTTGTTTGTTTATTTGTTGGCTTGCGTGTTTACTCACTTGCTTTTCTTTCTCTTTATATTCTACTTTTTCTTTGATTTTTTTATTGTTATTTCATTTGTTTTGTTCATAGGTTAGTTTCGCATGAAACCATGTATGCCTCTTGAAACAAGCTGGGTAAAGTACAAGAGGGCTTGTGTGGTTATCACTACTTAGTTATTTGTCATATTGCCTCTATATGAAGAATTTATTACTTTTAGTCCATGATACATCTAAGGAAAATACATACTGTTCGAAGTGAACCTTAGTAAAAACACTACGCTTATGTGCTAACTAGTATCACCTACTCTAGTTGGTTGTTTTTGCGCTAATCCTTGTCAACTCAGTCAAGTAGAGTAAGGTGAGGGGGAAAACTTTAATAGGCATGTTAAAGGTATAATAAACTACTTCTCTGCAGGAACAACCTCTTCTACTCTCAATAAGTCAGGATCCCTCTTCCACCTCTAAAATGAATAAGTGTTATGCATAATTACGAAGATGAAAAATGAAAAAATGAAAAAGTGAAAAAAGTTTGAAAAAAAGGAAAATGAATAAGGAAAAAGACGAGAAAGGCTTCCTATGCAGAGAGGTGATGCAAGTAATATCGAAAATGGGAACAAGAAATGCTAAAAATAAAATTTCTATAAATAGTATTTCAGGATATACTCCAACTTTGTTGGAAATAGAAAAAAAATAGAAATGCTAAAAATAACATTACTATAACTAGCATTTCAGGATATATTCCAATTTTAATTTGTCCTTTAATTAAAATTGAGAATTAAAATTTGAATTTAGTCTCACTAGCTATTTGAAAAATAATTAATTAATTCATCATGAGTTAATTAGTTGGAGAAAATCAAACATGAAGTCTACGTGAAGACATGCAAGAGTTATCCCTTTGATTGAGGAAGTTAACCCTTAATTAACGAGATAAGGATGAGTTTTATTTGAGTTGTAATTAGTTAGCTCAGTTAACTGAGTTAAGATCAGTTAAATTAGTTCCAACAGTTTAAGGAACTAATTGTGAGTTTAGTTAGTTAATTCATGCATGCATGGAACTAGTGTTCTCCAGATAACTGAATATTCTCTCATAAATAACTCATGCATGTCAGTTTAGAGAAAGACCCAATTGAGATTAAAGGAAGGGACAATTTACTATCAATTGGAGGAATTTTCCTATAAAGGAAACTCATCCATGTAGAAGGAATGATCTACTTTAGGATTGCACAGTTATTTTAGAGTTTGAAGGTTGTGTGATGAGGTCAATTCACACATGTGGAAACATTGGACCCCAAGAGAAACTGCACAAGGAAATAGGAGGTTTGGAGGGCTGAAAGAAGGCATATGTTGTGTCTATTCAGTCTGTGAGCTGTATTTTTAGATTGTACTAAGAGTTGGATGGCTTGTGAGCTGAAGCTTTGTGTAATTTGAACATATTTCCACTTGTATGATATTACAGAGATCGGGGTTTTAGGCTGAGGCTTTCCCCAGAGTATTCTTCTGTGTTCATGTGTGATTGCTTTCTCATTCTCAGTTATATGTGTTCTATTTGATCTTGATAATATTTGATTAAGCTTTCACAAGTTTGTTGTAGAAGTATATCTTGTGTTTTGCCTTAGTATATTGCATAATCTGTTGATCTACAGTGGGAAATTCTATAAGTAACTCCGTTAGGATATTGACCAGGCTCGTTGGTAGCGGATCCATGCTTGTGTTCGTATGTGACTCCACTGGGGTACTATTCAAACCTATTAGGAAGAGAGAAGCACGAGGGATGAAACTAAGACTCCAACGACTACAATGCTTATGCACCAATACACCCCTCAACCCCAGTCGAAGCAATTGAGTTGACTTGGCTTGGGATGTGTGTCAATCGACCAAGAGCTTGGTAGATGCTACAACGTATAATAAAGCTAGTGTGAAACCAAGATGAGCTAAGAACAGAACAATACTTCCAGAGGTGTTAGCCTTGTTTTTCACAAATAAGGTCAATTCAGAGAGCTGGAGTTCTACCAGTGTCGCCAAGTGTTGTAGCAGCTATAACCACCCTCCAAAATTTTTCTTTAGCTTCGTTTTGGAGCCTCTCTACCAAATTTCATAGCACCTTATCTTGCTTTGTCATGTACAAAAGCTTCATTGTTTTTCTTGCAAAAAGGTAACATGTCAATGACAGCTTGATGCATTCCCGTCATAGGTTGTTCGTCTGGACTTAGTCCAGCTGCAGGTTGAGCAACTCCCTCAAGAAATTGTGAATTTCTGGAGGAAAACCAGCCTTCCCTCCAAAAATTGTACAATCCTATTTGGCAGCCTATTGGGCTGCAGAATTACACAATTTTGCCAATCAACATTCACAGTGAAATTTGCGCAATTTTCCCCAGCAAGGCTACTCAGCCCAAAATTTTGGCAAATCTTGGTAGCAGTCAGCTACTCTGCCTAGAAATTATGCAAACCTCATGGGCATCCAGCCCAACTCCCTGTCAAAAATACACATTTCCTTCAAGCAGTTGAGCAACTCCGTGCATGTGTAGCTGAGTTGACTGGTTCCATCTGGCACCGAGAAAAATAGACTTGCATGCATGGGTTGCTTCTACAAATCCTGCATGGAAAGGCATCCCTTGTTTTAGGGATCTATTTTTGGCAGTTGGAGGTTACATGAAAGGATCATTTCATAAACCTCCCACTAAGTGTTGCTTTCCCTAGATTTGTGGAATGCACGTCACAAATTTGATGTTATCAAAACTCATCGATCGAACGTTGCATAACTCATTCCTCACATCAACCTTGCATCTCTGACATCACACATCGCATCTATGAGCTATAGGCACATTCAGCTCGGTTGTTTTGGGGTAAGCCTAATTTCCATGTCTTATGTTGCATTTTTGGCACTTTTTGTGTTTTGCTTCGTATGAACATTATCTGCTTGATTTTAGTGAGTTCTTGCTATCATTTTGATACATTCTAGCTTTTACTAACATCATTTCAATTTTCGTCAACATCTCACTATTTTCTCATGCATGAAACAATTTTTCATGAACTATCGTCGATTCAGTGACTCACCTCACCCACATGGATGTTCTTCCATTTTCTAAATATGTCATTCACCATTTGCATGCATGATCATTCACTTATACTTACACTCAATATCACCATGCATTGGCACTCATATTCCCATTGAGTTGCCCATCGACGATTCTGGGCAACCTCAGCCCAGACTCTGCCTTCACTGAGACAACATTATGTAATCTAGGGAAGGAAGGCTCTGTATTCCTCTCCATAAATGCAAATTTCTTCCTAGCCACTATCCTCTATGACTGTTTTGCACATTTCTGAGGGACAATCACTGCTAGCCCAAGAAACTACGCAATGTAGTCCTTGAGCCTACAGTCACTGTGAGTTGAGATTGCACATTGTGTAATTCTAGTAATCAAAAGCCAAACTATACTATGCATTATGTAGTTTCAACAATCAGTCAGCCTCCCAGTAGCCGAGAATATGCCTTGGTAGTCTTAGTAGTTAGTCTCCCAACCTCCCGGCCGAAATTGCGCAACCTTCATGATCAGTGACATAGGTATGTTACAAGTCAGTTCTCAATTTCATTTTTATTTTTGACTGACAGATTCCTAGCCATGAATGTTACCATGTCTCCAGGTATCACAAGTGTTCATCTGCATCTCAACAGTATAGTTACAACGGTTTCAAAGGGAGTAGAGTCAAAGACACAATTCAGAGAACACTTAGGGATGCATTTGATCAAGTGTCTATGGACTTGCCTACCCATGAAGACACTAAGTTGTTCATAGACAAGGACATCGAGATATGATAGTAGCATCATCAAAGTGAGCATCATCATGAACGACAATTAAAGGCAACATACCAGATGCAACGAATGCAAGAGGAAGGTTGTTGACAACACAAAGGTTGAACAAAGTGGCAAGCTCAATCAGATCCACTGATGATGAAACTAACTTTGGAGACTTGGGCTTTCAGGTGATGGCATGACATGAAGATCACATGAAGATAGAGAATGGAATAAAGAAGGAGTTTCATGTGCTAAATCTGCAACTCAAGAAAGAACATGACACTTCATGGACGATCGAATGAGTTGCAACAGTAACAAGAACAACAGGGAGAGCAACAAGCACTCACAGATAAAATTTCACCCGTACAAGTCATAGATATATCCCAACAGCTGGAATGGAGCAAACATACTGAGTAGTGTTGTTGATTGCATGAAAGGGATTCAACAACATGTATGTCATTGTGTGCATGCAGGCGGTCCAACCAATTCAACACACTCACCAAGGCGAAAACAAGAAGCAAGTCCAACTAGATTTGAACATGTACTTCAGCAAGTTGATGTGCATGACCACCAGCACATAGTTGAATATCAGAACAGACACTATGCCTCAGTGTGTTGTCGGTTTGGTTGCACCAAGACTACCATGTGCATGCTAGTAGACAAATTGGATGAAGGAGCCATACCAATGCACTTGAATGCAATGGAGGCAAGAGTTCACTTCAGCAAGATGTCACCATGGAGTGCATGCACACCATCTTGGATGACCAAGCTTAGAATCAACTCACCACGTTCACCATGACAAGCATGTCAAAGAGATGGTCTCACCACATCAGACTGAGTTTCAGTGATGTCTCACATCGCTTGCTCAAGCCATTTCGTCTCACATGAGCACATGTGCATTGTAATGTAACTTCATGTCAAGTGGGAGTTCAAGTGTCAATAGTTGGATGTAAAGTCAAAGAAGAGATGAAACGTCATGAGGGTAGATGAACTGTCACAAAGGGGAATGTCAAGGGTCACCCCACCCTTTGCTATAAATAAAGCCTCATAACTCATTGTAAAGGATTTTGGTCAACCAAGCTTCCGGTAAGACTATATTGGAGAGAGCTTGGAAAATATTGTAATGTGCCTTGGCTTCTCCGTTGCACAGAGCTAGCACATCTCTTTGGAGGAGTAGGAAGATGTGGCTGTAATGTTCCACTATTGGGACTAGTGGTTAGACATGGATTTATTGTATGATCGTAACTTACACTTCTTTATATAAAAAGAGCTAGCACATTTTATGCATATGTTGTGTTGTATTCCAACTATATTGTTTACTCTAAATGGCATATGTATTTTCTTTCTTACATATGCATGTATGGACTATTCTATATGAGTATGTATGAATCTTTCTGAAATGTGTTGTTGGTTTAACCATAAGTTTGGATGGCCAGCTAATTTGCTTTCCATCTTGTGATGCATCCTCTCTCGTGTATTCCCTTCCCATCCAAGTACTATTACAGGTTGCCAAGGGGTGCACTGATCTCAACCCCCATGGGTTAGAACCTCTTATGCACCTTCCTTGACTCACCGCAGTTGTCACATCCTTGCTACCAATAGATTTATATTAATTTTCTCTGTGCGAAATCGCGGTCAAGGCATTACGTTACGACCC
>APFE031098430.1:0-14247 GCA_000404065.3 Pinus taeda
TTTGATATCCTTCGAAAAACTTTGATGCCTCTGTTTGATTAGATGCCTCTTCTTGACTTTTTCACCTTAGCTCTCATATCATGTTGAGAAATTTAGGGCATCAATAGTTAGGTGATTTCTCTACTTTGATAATTTCCTGAGAGAGTCCTTTCACTTCTTGGTTATGGCATTCTATTTCTTATGTTGTTATTGTGTTATTTTCATAAATACAATTATAAATTCATGAATAATAAAGAGACAAGAGACACAATATATAGGTTGTTAGCCATGGGAAAAACCTCTCAGTCTCTGTAAGGAAAACCCAAACAAATTCTTCTTATAGAACCTTAAATGTATGAATACGAAGACCATGACAAAGACCCTTGAAACTAGAGCCCTTCCCAGGCCAAATCAGACAACTCCTCTTTACCCTTAGCTAAAAGCTCTACTTCTTCCTCTTCTTCTTGGATTCCTTTAGAATTTTGGCCCCTTCTTGTAGGTCTGCAACATTTTGCTTCAAAACAGAAACCATAGATCAATTGTTTGATCCTTGAATGGTCTACTTTTGGAGGGAGATTTCTTTCTCTTCTACTTGGCTTCCTTCAGTGAAGTCTTCACCCAATCTGGATGACCCTTATATTATTACAACCTTTAGCGTGATTTATATATGTAATATTCACAAGTGTGAGGGTAGATTAGCCCACAAAATTCCCACAATTATGTCACTTCCTTCGCTATCTTGTCTTCTTCCTTAATTGATGTTAAGGCTCCTTCTAGGATGAATTTCACAATTGATTATCCCATAATTTCTTTACCAAATTTTTTTCCTCCAAATGAGGTCAACAACTGTTATATATAGTTGTTTGTCCATGAATATTAGGCTGACATGATCACTGGAGTAGGCAGAATTTATCTTTCTAGAATTTTCCCTTTCATTAGAGGATGAATTGACTGAGGACTGGTGAAAAGGTCTTGGAGGGTTACATACAAAAACAAAATTGAATTTTACAATGTGTAACATGCCTTGAATACATGACAATGACTTTATACACTTTTATGACTAGATGAAAAAAATCCCTAAATGCTCTCAATGGGAGACTTAACTAAAAGTAAAATCTCTTGCTCATGAAACCCATTAGTCAAGCACCAAAATAATTTTATTTTCCTTCTTTACATATTTTAAATAAAATCATAATTACATGTGATCTTGAAGACCGAACCTAGTTACACTTTTCAACACTGTAATCAATTTCGTGATTTTTATTATGAATTGTAATTCATGTAATTAATTGTGGAAATTTAAACACAATGAATCACTAAGAGGAGTGGGCATGGATATAGGGTTTTGAGGAGGGGTTCCATAGAAAGTTGACAAGTCAAGGTTATCCATTAATGGCCACCAACCCTATGATTGAATTTTAATGGCATGCACAGTAGGAAGGGAGATTGTGTACGGGATTCCTAAATGGATGACAAGCCCATGACCCCATTATCATACGTCATTGGTTGCATTGTGCAGACAAAATGCAAGGGCCTTGCAAAGGGGTCGGTGGGAGAAAACATTCAATAAATAATGGATAATGATTAGTGTGTTCTTCACACAACAACATAGAGAGAGTGCACTACAAACTATGGAAAAGAGAAGCAATACCCCACGAAATAACCGTCAATTGCTTGAGTAGGAAATCCGAAATAGAGTTGTGGGTTTTGGGTTCTTGTATGTTGGGATACACATACAAGGGTTTACCATTAAATCTTAGAGAGTGAAGGAAAACCACTGGACGAGGTTGATGCTAGACTAGAGGCACAAGGTGCATCATAGTCAAAGGAAGAAATAGGTAGATATGTAGAGTATTTTGGAGCCCTGTTAGGTTGAGCAAGTATAATTTATGTGTTTTTTGGATCCCTAGTTTGCAGTGGATACACTCTATTTGTTTTTGATGACTAAAGGAACGTTGTAGTGCAATTGGCCTATAGTTGGGTGGAGGGTAGAAGCCCTCCCTTGGTTTCCAACCATTAAGATTATCATATAAGTATAATGTATATCCACCTATATATGAAAATGTTACATTGTGAATGGAATTGATGTTGTTATGTGTTATAACAATGTTTCTATCGACATTTTTTGGCATGGGGATAATGTTATATTTTGTTTTTAATAATCAGACAAATGTGTGTTATTCTCATGGTGAAGCGAAATACATATCCCAAATATTGGCGATGTATCTTTGTGTTACAATTCATTGGTATAGTATTTTATGCATGCCTATTAGGCTCAGCTAAGTTATATTGTAAATGATTTCAAGGTTTTCTAATGATCATGGACATTTGCGTAGTTTGATCTATCGACTTATTCTATGTTGCATTTCATATTTCTTCATCTATTTCTAATGGGTTTGGGGTGTTATATTTCAATGACACATGTATTGGTGGTATAACACTATTGGTAGTCCTCCACACCCCTCTCTAGGTATGGATAGATGGCCTTAAACCACAATCCCCATAACACGTGAAGATAATAATAGGGAGACATGGAGGCTTTGTCTCTCTACGGATGCTATTAACTCCTAATTCTACTCATTGTGGAAAGCAACCCTCGCTACCTTGCTGAACCATAAGATACATGGATGTGGATGCACATTTCGGCTTAGCACCTCACCTCACCATCCCATGCCTTCTATAACAAAGGTATATTGGTTACATTGGCCATTTCTTGTATTTTTTTAAGTAGTTTTGCTTTTGGATGTTTTAATTTTTGTTTGCAAGAGGTAATATTTTCCCTTGCATGTACTTCCCCCATCAATTTGTTTATCAAATACGTTTTCATGCCTTGTCCCCTCCATTTGAATCTTATATGTTCGAGTAAACTGAGGGTTAATTTTTTCCCAAAAGTTCGATGGATCTTATTTAGCATTTAGGATGCTCATCCCGGAAGAAGCCGATGTCATTGAGGTCATCATGGAAGTCATGCGAAACCATGGATTAGCGTTAAGCAAAATGCATAAGAACAAAATAAATATTACTAAACCAAACGAGATGGAGAGAAATTTTCTCCAAGATGAAGAGATTCAGGAGGATGTGAGAGATTGGGTTTCAGATACAACAAATATCTACGTCAATCATACGATATACGTTCATAGTGTCAGCCTCTACTAGCATATGAAGCCAATGTGGGTAAGGTGCTTTTGGAGAGAAGTGAAGTTGAATAAGAAATATTCATACGTGTTGATGTCATCTAGCTATAAATAAGGAAATTAAATAACAAAGTGCCTCTCTAGTTGAGAAGATTGTTGACGTGGTATTCCCAACTTTAGTAGAGGAGAATGAGAATCCATAAGAAATACCTAGGGACTCTCCTTCATATATGTTTAGGTTGATAATAATTGTTTATCTTAACTAGAAAAAATATCATTCTCATGTTAATTATAGGTATAGATTATACAGTAACTTTACATTAGAATGTTTTTGCTATATTATTTCATTACCATATCAATATAGTAATATGGACAAAAACTCTATGCTTCTGGTATGTTATTGTCGCAGTTTTCCTAATGATTGGCCAATAGTCACAAGAATGTACCTTTTTTAATAGTTAATATGAAATTGTTGCTTACATTACACAGAGAACTAACATAAAGAACAAAAACTAAATTATTAAAGTAAGATCACCTAATTCATAGTGAAACCCGGTATTGGAGATTTCAAATCATAAAAAGACTAGGTTTAATAGAATTTATAGTATTTGTGATATTAAAAAGGCTGAAAACGAATAAATTTAGTTAAATCCATGTTAAATGTCAATTTCAAAATATTGATGATGCCTTGTTGATCTTTTTTCTCCTCTCTCTGGTTTTGCTTCCTTACTTTTTATATTTGTAATTTATATTACTTTAACTTATATTATGCCAAATAATAAATATAACATCCACTCAAAATGTTAAATAATTTGAAAGTATTTTACATAATTTATATCTCAAAACAGATAGCACAACTTATTTTTTCAGTAACCAAATTACAATTAATAATTTTTAAAATTTGAAAATTTAATATTCATCATAAATACTCATACATAGAAATATGATTATTTTAATTATGAATTATAAGCAAATTAATATGGATGGACATTTCTAAGTTTTAGCGAAAAACGAAAATGATATTCATCCATTAAAGTCGGCCAATAATTCACTCACGGTGAACTACTTAATGTATTAATAGAAAGAATTATAACTCAATATAAGCAACCAAGAGACAAAAGCGTGTTAATAGAAAGAATTGTATCTCAAAATACGCATGCAAGAGACAAAAGGGGATTTCTGAGGTAACACTCAATTTCTAATCAACATTCATTTACCGAATCTCTCATCATTGCCAATAATGGAAGATTTTATGAATATTCCTACTGATGTCCAACGGCAAGTGTTGTTGCGCGCTCCTTACATATCACACGATGAGTTGAAGGATGTGTGCAGAAGCTGGAAGGAAATGATGTGTAGTCCCCGGTTCTATGAGGACAGAAAGACCTATGGCACGAGCCAACATTTGATATGTCTTATTCAAGACATTCCCAGTCTCTTTGTTTATGGAATAACAGTATACGATCTTGTGGAGAAGACCTCGGAAAGGACAGCCCCTATTCCTTACGATCCTCCTCCATTTCTAACTTATTGGAGGTTCTTTTCTCTGAATGGAAAGCTTGTCCTGTTTGGAGAAAGTTTTAATGAAATTGAGAATTGGCCGAGGGGCTTGAAGATTGTTGTCTTCATCTATGATTTTGTGTCCAAAGAATGGCGCCGCGGAGCCGACATGTCCACCGGTCGAATCTTTTTCGCTTGTGCAGTTTCTTCTTCGAAAGGACTTATCTACGTGGCTGGTGGCCAAGATGAGCACGGAAACTCTCTGGCGACTGCGGAAGCATACGATGTGGAAGAAGACAGATGGGAAGTGTTGCCTCCCATGACCCAAGACCACACCAGTGCTGTGGGTGTTTACCTTGAGGGGAAATTCATTGTAATCACTGCAATATTTGACGGTGGAGTGTTTGAAGGTAGCACGGAAGCTTTTGATGAGGAGACCGGCAGTTGGAATACGCTGGAAAACATGTGGATCTTTCCGACGAATATTACGGTGGAGTGCTATTTTGTGTGTACACGTGGGACACTGTACTTGATCCTGTCAAAAGAAGTGATGGAGTATGATGCCCCGAAAAACGTTTGGACGCCTGTAACCTCTGTTCCGGGGGTTATAACCTTAGTTTTCTGTGCTGCAGCGTGGCGGGACCGGATTTTTGTGAATGGTCTTACAGAGGAAGGAAATCCGATCTCCTATTTCTTTCAGCCGTCAACTGGCAAGTGGAGTGAAGTTGAACACCAAGAGTTTGCTCCTTATTCACCTGCATACGCTGTAACGTCCTTGGAGATCTGAGTACTCATACGCTGTTTTATATTTAGCATCATAAATAGCTTTTACTTGTTTTGCTTAAATTATGAATTGTCGTTGCTTTCCATTTTGAAATGGAAACATTATGAGTTGGTGGTGGAAATTGCATTTTCTGCTATTTATTCTCTGTTGGCATTCTCACTTGTGTGGAATTAGATATATTAAATCAGACATTTACACTGTATAATTTTTTTTGAATATGTATATCTTAGTTATTTTCTATGCGTTATTGAAGTTAATAATTATTTTATGAGATCATTTTCCACTCCTTCAATGTTGTAAAGTCCCTTAAAAGTTCACTTGGATTTAAAATTTAGATATATTAAATCAGAGATTTACACTGCATAAATTTTCTTGAATATTTATATCCTAGTTATTTTCCATGTGGTATTTAGGTTAATAATTACTTTTTGATGAGATCATTTTCCACTGGTTCAATGTTGTAAAGTCCGTTAAGCAATGTTGTAATTTCTATCTATAAAAGATTTCACAATCCTGTTTTGTAATTATATAATTTTAGTCATAATTCTCCAGTTCTTAAATAGAGATATAAAAATACTCCACATAATTTTATCTGAAATTTTTTCTCAAATATAATTATTTATAAATAATAAATTAACTATTATTAATAGTATTAGTTAGCCTTACTAGATATTTAATATTAAACTAATAAGGCCGCATCCTATGTAATTATCTTGGTGGTCTTTATGTTAAGACTTTGGTCTTATACTAAATAGTTATAATTAGTGTAATTATTAATAATAAATATATAAAATTATTCTATGTCCGACTGTTCTGGATTGATAATCATTTTCAGTAGGGTTTTGTGTCCCCTGACTAAAATTCCTGAAATAATTTTGTAAAGAACATTCCATAGGAAAATTGTTCAAAAACCCTTCAGATCCAACGCAAATCCTTTCTTAGGGATAAGTGTGAGAAATGTTGCATCCAGACCCAACCATATTCTTTGGGAACGACGAGTATCCTATACCAACTTATGGATTTCAGTGCCTTCGAAGTGCTAGCCCACTTTGAAGAATTCATAGGTGAATCCATCCAAGCTTGGGGCTTTCTTTAAGGGGAATGCACAAACGACCTCTTCAACCTCCACGTAGGAGATCTCCCACATGAGATCCTCATTTTGATCATCCTAGATTAACTGGGGAATGCATTGCTTGATTCTCAAGATGGACTCACACTCATATTCTTAGAGCTCCATGAAAAGGGTATAGAAATAGGTGATCAACTCCTTAGAAATATCCTCATGTTGAAAAAGCCATTGACCGTCCGATCCATTGAGGGAGAAAATCCTATGAAACTGTCTATTTTTTAACATAGTCCTATGAAATAATTTCATGTTACGCTCACCTTCTTTGACCCGTTGAACTCTTGATTTGTTCCTCCAAAGAATTTATTCTTGTTTTCTTCATTTCTCCAGGTCATTGAGTACCTCACCCTCCTGAACAATGAGGGTTTTAGTCCTACCTTCTAAAATTATCTGCTACTAGATTGACCACATTTATTCCTCCAACTTTCACTTTTCATAATGAATTTTACTAAAATATGACCGAGTCCATTTTTTAATCCTTCCTCTTAGTGCCTTCAACTTCAACTAGAAAGTCTCCATTTGATTGCACCCAAACACACTAATATCCTTCCACCATTCTTCTAACTTAGAAATGAAATTTGTTTTTTCAAGCCATAAAGATTTGAAACGAAAAGGTCGGTGCCTCGGTGGTTCCTCAGTGCCATCCTCAGGTCAATTTCCAAGTAAATGGGCCAATGATCTGATCCCATTGAGGGGAGGATCGAAACTTAAAGAAACAATTCTTGTTGTAGGGTTTTATTTGAAATAAAGAATGATCCAAAAGAGTGGTGCTCTAGTGCTTACTTCCATGTTGATTATTCCATGTGAAAGAACCATTAATAAAATCAATGTCTTCTACTGCAAGACCTTGAATAGTATACTGAAAGGAAATGGAGATTAGATTCATCCACCCGACTCCTCCTTTCTTCTCACCCAAATCCTTGATCAAATTGAGGTCCCCTACCAGAATCCAACTGTTTTTCCCAGAATCTCCTTCAGTTTTCGAAACTACTAAGAAAGGTGGCCTTTGTCCCTAATAGAGTAGGACCATAAACCCTTGTTAATCAAGCCTTCTTCACGAAGCCAATACATTCAAATTGACCTGAAAGTGTATTTGGGTAGGAAATCTAGTTCCCAAAAGAGATATATCTAGAGTCCCAAAGGGTTCCCAAGCCTCCTGCATTACCCCTTGGATCCAGTGCCACACACTTAGTCGTAAGCCAACTTCTACTTATGATTTGACTAAGTTTATCATGTGTTACCTTAGTTTCCTACATGACTAAGATGTCTGGTTTATCCTGTTGAATTTGTTCCTTTAAGTACTTCAAATTACCCTTTGAGTTGAGGCCTCTTATGTTCCACGAGACCACCTTCATTGAGGAGGGGTGGTTTGAGAGTGTTGGTAGTATTCCGTGAGGACAATTTCTTGTCCTCAATTAACTAGGATAAACCTTGTTTCTTTGATCACTTCACTGTTGGGTCCTCTACCTTTCTTCCTGGATCCTGAGTTGGACTAACCTTGCTTGGTGGGAATTTTTTCTTCTCATATAGCCAAATCCGTTTGGGGAGGGGATTCTGTAGAAGCTTGATGTTGTTCCCAATCTTTATAGATCATATGGAATTGATCTAGTGGATATTGAGGGATTTCTGCCCATCCATCTTTGGACTAGTTTCACAAGAAAGCTACCATAAAACTTTCATTGGAGTTGATATGATCCGTTTTGTCTTCATTCTCAAGGGTTTTCTGGACTTTGGAAAGAAATTTCTTGATTTCCTTGAATGTGGATAACTCTTCTGGTGTTTTTCATTTGCTTGGTTGTTTATTTTTAGGATTTTCAAGACCCTCCTCCACCTCATGCATTGCTTGAGATGGAGACATAGATACAAGTGCTTTTGGTTGATCTTTTCACCCAGATCCATGAGGAGAGAAAAGCAGTTCCCACGAGGAGAGCTTGGGGCTATCAGAGTAGGGGCAGTGGAGCTTGATAATGGGGGCCTTTAATGGTTGGAGGGTGTCACCAAAGAACTTCCAGGAAGCCATCAAAGGAGGGATCAAACGAAGGAGTAGTTGTCTCTTACGACCATTGAGGGAAGTCGCAAAACAAGTATCCATATTTATGACAAATTTTACATTTGTAGTCCAGTGGTTGATACAAGAATTCATCCTTATACTCAATTTGCACTGAATCTAGGAGGGGTTGTGAGATGTTCATGTAAACAGAAATCCTGGCATAGGAAGAGAACCGTCAACATCTAATGATCTGCTAGACTTGAACAAAGTTTCATATGGAATTGCAAATCAATTCTAGGATGTCCAGCTCCCAAAATTCCTCTAGTAGAGGGTAAATTCGGACCCAAATGGGTGTAGCTAAGAATTGTTCCTTCTCTAGGTTGTAATAGGGTTCCTAGTGCCTCATGAATAACCCTAAGTTATTCATGAAATATGACCCATTATCCAAAATTTTCTTGCGGTCTTCTAGATACTTAAAGACCACTGTGAAGAAGCCTTTTACTTGGAGGTGTAGGTCAAATTGAGCTTTTCGCTGCCATTCGAGCTGGATTTCCTTCCTGAATCCCGAGTTGGATTAACCTTGCTTGGTGGGCGTTTTTTCTTCTCATATAGCCAAATTCGTTTGGAGAGGGGATTTCATAGAGGCTTTATGTTGTTCACAATCTTTATAAATCATATGGAATTGATCTAGCAGATATTGAGGGATTTCTACTCATCCATCTTTGGCCTAGTTTTAAAAGAAAGTGACCATAAAACTTTTATCGGAGTTGAGTTGATCGATTTTGTCTTCATGCTCAAAGGCTTGCTGGACTTGGGAAAGAACTTGCTTGATTTCCTTGCATGTGGATAGCTCTTCTAGTGATTTTCATTTTCTTGGTTGTTTATTTTTAGGATTTTCAAGAATTGCCTCCACCTCCCACATTTCTTGAGATGGAGACACATCTACAGGTGCTTTTGGTTGATCCTTTTCACCTGGATACACTAGGAGAGCAATGTAATTCCCACAAAGAGAGCTTGGGGCTATTGGAGTAGGGGCTGGTGGATCCTGACAAGGGGGGCCTTTGATGGTTGGAGGGTCTCACTAAGGAACTTCTTGGAATCCATCTAAGGAGGGACCAACTGAAGGAGCAGTTGTCTCTTACAACCATTGAGGGAAGTCGCAAAACAAGTTTCCATATTTATGACAAATTTTAAATTTAAAGGGGACATGCTCGTAGTCTAGCGGCTAAGACTAGACTTCATCCTTATACTCAATTTCCACTAACTCCAGGAGGGGTTGTGAGATGTTCATGTAAACACAAATTCTGGCATAGGAAGAGAACTATCAACATCAAGTGATCTCCGAGACTTGAACAAAGTTTCATATGGAATTGCAAATCGATTCTAGGATGTCCATCTCCCAAAAATCCTCTAGTAGAGAGTAAATTCAGACCCAGGTGGGTGTAGCTAAGAATTGTTCCTTCTCCAAGTTGTAACAGGGTTCCTAGTGCCTCATGAATAACCCTGCATTGTTCATGAAATATGGCCCATTGTCCAAAATTCACTTGTGGTCTTCTAGATACTCAAAGATCACTATGAATAAGCCTTTTGCTTTGAGGCAGAGGTCAAATTGAGTTTTTTGTTGACATTCGAACTAGATCCAGTGTAGAATATCCAATTCTTTGGGCCAAATGTCAGTAAATTTATAGGTTATTACATGATCTTGCTTAAATTTCCAAGATTGTTCAAGGCAGTGATTAGGGATCACAAATCCCATGTTTTTCTTTGGCTTTATGTTGGGTATGGAGCCTTATTATCTTTTTTATTCATAGGTATCATCGTGTTGGACCCCAGTTCCTAACAAGGTGGCAATGACGCTCATTTAATCGTCGTCATAGGAGTAGCGCCCCTAAAGCTAAAAATAGATGAAAAATTACCTTGTAAAATATTATAATTTAGACTAAGTCGTTCATTAGGAGGATGATCTGACAATAGAAGTTATGTTTAATTTAGTGTTTTTTCCTTAGAACAAAATCCCTCGATTTATATGAGGGAATTGTATTGCGACTATGTATATGTGTATTATGAGCAAGAAAGAAAGAGGAAACTATGTGAGAGTGAAGAGGAAATTATAGAGGACCTGCTGTAGGTTTTATCTCTTCATTTTGCTAGATAATATAAAGGAAGGACTGGTTATTTCTCCATGGACGTAGCCCAAATTGGGTGAACCACATATATCTATGTCTCTCTTGTTTTATGTGTTTTAGGTGTTTGTGTTTATGCAATATTTTATGTGTTCCATTGCTCTGTAATATATAATTTTCTAATAACTGGTATCATAGTCGAAGGTATATTTGGATGATAAAATCACAGGAGAGAAGGGTTTTAATGGGAGCAATGGCAGAAGATGGAAAGTTTATGGTCAGTAAATTTAATGGCCAAAACTACAAGCTGTGGAAGATGTAGATGGAAGATTATTTATATTAGAAATAATTGTATCTACCAATGAGTTGAAAAGCAAAGAAGTTGATGAGTATGAAAAACGAAAAATGGGATACTCTCAACATAAAGCCACTTGAAACAATACGATTGTGGCTGGCAGTGTCGGTAGCCTTTAATATTTCAAAGGAAATGATAACAGAGGGCTTAATGATGGAAATGGCCAAATATATGAAAAACCCTCGGCCTCAAACAAGGTATTTATTAGGAAGCATTTATTTAATATGAATATGTAAGAAGGTGGATCTATTGTTGATCATGTAACTGAATTTAATACGGTTAGTAGTTAGTTATGTTTTGTAGGGGCAAATTTTGATGATAAAGTTAGGGCTCTATTATTTATGTGCTCATTATGAGAAAGTTGGAACGGTTTAGTTATGGCCATTAGTAACTCTGTCTCTCAATCTAGTACTTTAAAGTTTGATGATGTTGTCGGTGCCATACTTAGTGAGGAAATGCAATGGAAAATACTTAGTGAGACATTAGGTAATTATTTGACTGCACAAACCAGGGTAAGAAAAATGGAAAGAGGAAAGAGCCCATCATATCGCAGTAAATTAAGGAAAGGAAGATCCAAGTCAATATTAGGGATAGTGTGCAGGAAATGTGGGAAGAAAGGACACCTAAAGAAAGAATATAAGTCTCGGAAGGGAAAAAAAGAAGACACACAATAAGAAAACAATCATGCAGTGAATGTGAGAGGTGATGTGTTGCAAGATGCTTTGATTCTTTCATTGGAAAATGTTATTGATGCCTGGGTAGTAGATTCAAGGGCCTTATTCCATGCTACACCTTATAGGAAACATTTTCATGATTATGTTCAAGGAGATTTTGGACAAGTTCATTTGGGTGATGATAAATTGTGTAAAATCATTGGAATGGGTAAGGTTTTTATAAAACAATAGAATGGAAACCAATGGCTATTAAAGGAGGTAAGACATGTTCCAAATCTAAAGGAAAAACTAATTTCAACAAGGCAGTTAGGTAGTGAAGGTTGTGTGACAACTTTTAAAAATAAAATCTGGAAGGTCACTAAAGGAGCCCTGGTAATAAAAAAAGAGAAAAGGTTGGTACATTGTATTTGTGCAATGATATTTCTAATTTTGTTAATGTTTTAACCTCCAAAGGATCAAATACAACATTGTGGCATTATAGGCTCAGGCACATGAGTGAGAATGGGATGCAAATTCTTCACTCAAGAAATTTGTTGCTAGGTTTGAAGCATGTTGATTTGGATTTTGTGAGAATTGTGTTTATGGAAAATAGTAGAGCGTCAAATTTCTCAAAGTTGGGAAAGAAAAGAAAGGTGAAAAATTATAGCTTGTGCATACATATGTATGGATACCTGCTCAAGTATAATCTCTTGGTGGCTATCACTATTATGTTACTTTTACTGATGATGCAACTAGGAGAACTTAGATTTATTATATTCATAATAAATTTGATGTATTTGATACTTTCAAGAAATGGAAAGCTTTGGCTAAGAATGAGACGAGAAATAATTTGAAGTGTCTCATATCAGGTAATGGAAGATAATATTGCAGAAAAGAGTTTGATAAGTAATGTTCAAAGCATGGAATTTGGAGAGAGAAGATAGTTCCAGGAACACCACAGGAAAATGGTGTGTCAGAAAGGATGGATAGGACAATGATGGAGTGTACAAGGTGCATGAGATTACATGTAGGATTTTGTTTACAATTTTGGGCAGATGTTGTAGATAATGTTGTCTATATAATAGACAAAGGGCCTTCAAGTTCTTTGGATGGTGGTATTCTAGAGGAGGCATGGAGAGATTAAAATGAAAAGTACTAATTTTTAAAGACTTTCGATTGTGAAGCCTATGTCCACATTAATAAAGAAAATAGAACAAAGCTTGAGGAAAAATCAAAGAAATGTACCTTTATTGGATATGGTGTTAATGATTTTGGTTATCGCTCATATGATTATGAAAAACACAAAATCATGAAGAGAAGAGATGTCATATTCAATGAAAAGGTCTTGTATAAGGATAATATGTAGGAAAAGAAAAAGGAAAAATAAAATAGGGAATACATAGTGCTTGATGAGATCAAAGAATACATAAAGGTGTATGAAAACCATAACGATCAACAACCACAAGAACAATAACTACTGCAACAACAATAGGCACCTCAAACACTTAAAAGCGGTATTAGAAGATCTACCAGGATAAGTAGACCCCCTAAATGATACTCTCCTTCATTATATTATGTATTGTTGTTTGATTATGATGAATCAAAATGTTATGAAGAAGCAATGCAGGTAGAAAACATGAAGAAGTGGGATCCAACCATGGAAGAAGATATACTCATTGGTACATAACAAGACTTGGGACTTAGGTTACTTGTAGGTAAAACAATATTGCAGAATAAATGTGTTTACAGGTTGAAGGAAGAAGATGGAGGTAGAAAAATGTATAATGCTAGACTTGTGGTGAAGGGGTTGGCACAGAAGAAAGTTATGGACTTTAATGAAATATTTTCTCCTATTTTTAAAATGATTTCAATCAAAACTATTTTAAGTCTAGTACCAGCAGAACATTTGCATCTTGAGTAGTTAGATGTAAAGATAACATTTCTCCATGGGGATTTGGAGGAAGAGATCTATATCCAGAAGCCACAAGGGTATCAAGTCAAAGGGAAGGACAAAATAGTATGCAAGTTGAAGAAGAGTTTGTATGACCTATAACAAGCTCCAAGGTAGTGGTATCTAAAATTTGGCAGGTTTATGTATGAACAAGGTTATACTAGATGTCACTCGGATCATTGTGTTTATCTCAAAAGGAAAAGTGATGACAACTATATTATATTATTATTGTATGTAGATGACATGCTTGTTATAGGGTCTAATGTGCAGGAAATAAATAGGCTCAAAGGAAAATTGGAAAATCCATTTGCAATGAACAATTTGGGTGCTATGAAACAAATCCTTGGTATGAGAATAACTAGAGGCGGGAAAAATCACAAATTAACATTGTCTCTGAGTGAGAACATACAAAAGGTGTTGGAAAGGTTTAATATGAAGAATGAAAAACCAATTATTACACCTTTGGCTAGCCATTTCAAACTATGGAAGGAGATGTGTCTCAAGACTCAAGAAGAGATTCTAGAGGACAAAGCATCGTGATATACACCACGCTCTATTTACTATGGGGTTCTTAAAGAGCGTCCAACACCACAACTGAAGTGATTCTCTCAAACTATTTACCAAGCGGTCCATTTGATCCCAGATCTCCTTT
>APFE031098435.1:0-22723 GCA_000404065.3 Pinus taeda
ATTTTCCTCGATGTAAATGTGATGAATACAAGTCTTAGGGTAAATACCTTTCATATCAGTATATTCCCATGCAAATGCGGTAGAATGTTTTTGTAAGATTTTGGTTAGCTTTCCCTGTTGTGATTTTTCTAATTTTTTGTTGATATTCAAAGTTTTACCTGGAAAAATTTCAATGGCGGAACTACCAAACTCTTCCATAGAGTAAAGAGACATTTGTCTAGATGATAGATACTCAATGTCAAAATCTAACTAAAATTGTGTGTGGTCATATTCTGAGGATATTTCAAAATTTTCTAATGTGTTCATAATTTGACTATCTTCACTGATTTCAGAAATGGAAAAGACAGGTTGTATAGTGTCCTCATCATCGACCCATTCATTATCTCCTACTTCTGTAATTGTTTTTGCTGGAGGATACAAATTGAATTTCTTTGTCGAATTACCATCAGAAATGTACATATCCTCAGATCTACAACTAATGAAAGCATCAGCTGTGGCTAGCCAAGGTCTTCATAAAATGAGTGGATGCCCTCCTAGATTAATCTTGGGAGTCAAAATCATGAAATCTCCTGGACATTCCCAAGAATCTAAGGAGACTGAAATATCTTCTAATACACCATCTGGTTTGATTATAGATCGATCTGCAAGTTGCAGTAAGGTGGGTGTAAAAATAAGATTAGGAAGTTTTAGCTGTTCCATAGTCTGTCTACTCATAATGTTGATAGCAGCCCCTAAGTCAATCAAAGTATTTGGAATTTCTACCCCATTGATATGTGTCTTGACAATTGGACTACCGGGATCTACATACTTCTGCATGGTAATTTTTCCCATCATGATATCTGCAATTTTTTCTACTAGGTGGATTCTTCTTGTATCTCTTAGTTTCCTTCGTGGTCTTTTGAGACTCAACTCCTTTATTGGTTTTGCTAGAATAGGAATCTCTCTAATGGCTTGTAGAAAGGGAATCTTGATACAAACATTCCTTAATTCATCTAGGAAATCATAGTCAGAAACAAGATTTGTTTTTCCACTCCTTTGTCAATTTATAACCTTTCAGGAAAACGAGGTGTGGATGAAGATGCAGGTTGCTCAACTATAGGAGTTGTGGGGGTTGACTCTTTTTCTTTTTCTTTTTGAGTGTTTGGGTTTTGAAGAGATGCTTTAGAACCTTTATTGGCTTCAAGAGAATCTTCCTCAGAAATACATTGTTTTTGAGTATCTATAGAAGGTTTTTCTAAAACTCTACTAGATCTGAGTTGTACATCATTGAGATGAACAATCATATAGGTAGGAAATTGTTGTCCTTCTACCATGTAAGCATTTTGAAGATTTTTATTATTGGGATTTGGCAATGGCTGGGAAGGTAGTTGATTTGCTTTTTGTTGGAATTGAAGGAAGAGTTGAGAATTTTGTTGAGGAGTTTGTTGTTGTCGTGGGAATGGTAATGAAAGTTGTGGATTTTGATTTGGAAGTTGTGGAGCTTGTTGATTTGGAAAGGGTGGAGGATATTGATAAAATTGAGAAAATCTCCCATAAGGATTTTGCATACCTTGTACCCATGATTGATATGGATTTTTAGATTGGGGCCAAGGTTGTTGCCAAGGATTCCAATTTGGCGGGGGTTGAAAGTTCATAGGATTATTGAACCCTTGATTTTGTTGCCCCTACCATGGTCTCCTTGTAACAAAACAGAGAGACTCCACTGAATTTGGATCTTCTTGAAAGATAGCTTTGAGCCCAGGAATTGAAGGACAATCCTTGGTCTCATGGCTTTCCGAGAAAATCATACATGTTTCTACAACTTTTGCATCCAAGGGACATTCCCTTAGAGCATGTTTCTTCCTACATTTTGGACAAAAGATGGCCAAAGCTTCAGCGTCTACTTTCTGCTTGTTTTGTATTTTAAGGGTGTCTAGTTGCTCACTAAAGCTCCCTAAAATATCAGCTTTGAACTTATCAAGCATATTGCCAATCACTGCCCTACTTACTGAACTGATTGTAGATTTGTTTGCTCTAATCAGAGAAGGATCTCTAGGCCCTTTTGCAATTTTAGATTTTCCCCTTAAGAGATGGACACATATTTCTGCTATGTCATGAAGTGGAAGTTGAGAGATATCTCCCTTTCCCATCATGTTTAAAATGTCTATCCATTCATCTCTAATGGATTTCAAGAGAAGGGCTTTCAAGGTTTCCTCATCTAGATTACTCATCTTTGCTCTCTTTAATTTGTATTGAAATCTTTCAAGTAGGTCCTCCAAGTTTTCATCTTCTTTTTGCATCATCTTTAATACCTCATCCTTATGATTGGTGGGCATGCAATAGTCTAGGTATATATCCAAGAATGTTTGTTTCATATCATTCCAACTATTAATAGACTGAATGGCTAATCCCATGAACCATTTCAAAGCAGCTCCTTTTAATGTTGAAGGAAACAGTTTGAGTTTTTGAGAGTCTTCCATATAATCATAGGTTCGACACAAGACTTCAAACTCAAATAGAAATGTTTCGGGATCCTCACTTCTCAACCCATGAAAGTTTGGAAGGACAGATGGTGAAATGTTCTTCATTGTTGTATGGGTTTCCTCATTGGCTGAGGGAATCCAAATGAGTTATCCCCATCCCTATTTCCTCCGTTGTTACCTCTTCCTCCTCCATTTCCTCTTCCATTCTTTCCTCCTCCTCTACCTCTACCTCTACCTCCAAATCCATCTACTACTTCTTCTGTCATGCTAATTTCTTCAGAGTCCTCAGAGTCCTCTGGTTCTTCTATTAAGGGAGGATGAGAGGGAGTTTCTTCCTTCTCTTCTTCAGGTGATTCTACTTCTTGAATTACAATATGTTCTCTTGTAGAAGTAAAGAAAGGGTCTTCCTCTAAATGAGATTTCGTAGATGGCGTAGGAGAATCCTCTAATTCAGCTACTCCTTGAATTCCAGGAATCTTAAGGCTAGGGGTAAGAGCATACTTCAAGAAGTTATCAATTTTTCCCTTCTTTTTATTGTTTTTTTTTTTAGGAAATTGGCTACCTAGTTACACCTTTCCCTAGAATCTATTTCTCTATGCATGTCATTTTTTTTATTTTTAAGTTGGGCTAATAATTCTCTTTCTGATCTTCCAGGTCAAACTGGGTGCAAGAAGAGAGCATACTTAAGAAATTATTGAACCAATAACTCTCTTTTTTGATCCTCTAGATCACAATAAGTGCAAGAGGAGGGCATACTTCAAGAAGTTATCAATTTTTCCCTTCTTTTTATTGTTTTATTTTTAAGGAAATTGGCTACCTAGTTACACTTCCCTGGCAATGGCACCAAAATGTTTGGTCAATTTAAAGTGTCCTAAATTGTTGTATTAATTTTCAATCCGGGAGTCGTAAACTTTTGAAGTGAGATGCACTATATGTGCAAGATAACCTATTTCTTACTTTTTTGTCGTTTTTGAGTTTTTGTTTTGTTTTGGGTTTATTTCTGTTAATTCCCTAATGTGAGATGGAAATTCTAAAAGACAAGTATGATATAAATTTTCAAGGCAATGATGTCCTCTAAAATAATTTTCAAAACTTCAAACTTTTTTAAAAAAGGTTTTAAAACATGCAATGATGAAACTAATTCCTAAAAGAGAATGAAAATGTGCCACTATTCTAATTAAACAACAGTGAGCTAGTGACCATGAAACCCAATAGCCTTGTTGCCATAAAAATCTAAGAAAAACTGAACTCAAAGAAATCCAAAAATTGCAAGCAAAGTAAACTAAAATCACATTACATCAACTCATATTCTGACCCCTCACCATTCGACTCGCTCTGGATTTAGGAGGTAATCATAAACAACTTGAGCAATCTTCTAATTTGCAGAAAATAAAACTAATATCAAACTACACACTTCATACTTCATTCCCTCACCATTCGACTCGCTCTGGCTTTAGGAGGTAACTGAGAATGTCATGAGCAATTCAATAACTAACTTGCAGAAAATAAACTAATATCAAACTACACACTTCATACTTCAATCCCTCACCATTCGAATCGCTCTGGCTTTAGGAGGTAACTGAGAATGTCATGAGCAATTCAATAACTAACTTGCAGAAAAGTAAATGAGCAAAACTGAAATAAATAACACAATGCTGGAACTAAAAACTAAAGGAAATGAAAATCAACAGAAGGACAAGCATGAGCCCATGTCATTAGTCATTAGAAAACTATGTGCTGCCTAGGCTGCCTATTGTGATCTGAAACAAAAGCACTGATCAGTTAAAAATGTGAAAAACTATGGACAGTTATCAAGCGTTAACACCATAAGAACTGTGATACATATACAAGTGAATGGTTATGGCATAAGAATGTAAAGAAATGAAACATGAAACTTTACAATAATAAACAAGACCTTGGCCTGTGCAGGGGCCCTCTGCATAATCCTTGGACAGTCAATGATCAACCACCAATTGGGCTAAAAAACAGAGACTTCTCATGTATTAAAATGCAATCACAACACAATGATAAAGTATGGCATAGTGGGTTCCTTTACAATCAAAATTACATCATCAAAAAGCTAACTCTTATGCGTATGAGAACGCATTATTTATAATAGAGGATAATATAACTGTTTTCCTACATTCGGTGCTGATACAAGACACGTAAACAACCACGTCCCGAGATTTAGCACTATGGCTGCCGTGAGGATTCAATCGTTGGAATGTGGATGTTGGATCCGGTTCATGGAGTAGTCCACAGGTGTTAACTTGTCCCCCGAGATCTAGGAACAACCACGCAAAGCTTCACGTATTGAAAAACAGATTTTTATCACCGTAGGACTCTTGAGTTGACCACCGTTTTGCCCACCGTTGACTATGGCCTTTTCTGCTGAATTCGACTGAGCCAATAGGACTCGGTCCATGTCCACGTCGATTGTAACTTGCCCATGTGGATCGATACGCATGAAGACACCTGCAATATAGACTTTGACAAAACAGCTGCAGAAACTTGGGCTGGCTGCGGAAAGTAACAAGATTCTGCAGCTTATAAACAAAAATCTAGTTCAAATAGCAACACAAACACATAGTCAAGAAACCACTTTAAATGCCCTTTTTTAAACTATTATGCAATGATACTGATGATTTATGAGTTTCAGATGAATGGAAAGAAGGTAGAAAAAGGTGTAGGAAAGATGCAGTTTTGGGACTCAACAATAGGTTGAGCAGGAAATTGAGGAGGTCAAAAGGAGAGAGGTAAAGTTAATGGTGGAGTAGACTGACTCAAAAGCTGAGGCATTGAATTTTGTTTATGAGGATATGACTGCATAGGTGGCTAGTAGTAATATGGAGCATGAGTTGGCCCTCTCCAACCTTGCTACCATGGTTAAGAAGGTTGCCCATGCCGATATTGATTTTTGTACTGCCACTATTTATTAGTGTTAGGATAAGAATATGCATGTGAATTATAACAAAAATAGTGTGGAGAAAATTTAGGAGCCATACCTGCACCTACCTGAGGCCAATTTCTTCTTGCTCCCATAGCATTCAAGTATTCAGCTTCAGGTTGTCCCCCTGTAAATACGGCTTTAAGTCCTGGTATAGAGGGACATTTTTCTGTGATATGGTCTTCTGCACAAATAGCGCACTTATTAGTTTCTTTTAAATTAAGAGGACACTCTTTAGGAGGATGCTTGTCTCTACATTTAGGACAAAAAATACATAGTGACTCTTGTTCTTTTATAAGTTTTTGTTGAAATTTTAAAGAGTCCAACTGTTTAGAAATAACATTCATTATATCAATTTTCATGTTTTCCATTTTATTTTCTAGTCCAATAATCATAGCATCAGTATATTCATTTTTTCTATTTCTATTTTGAGTTCCTCTACCAGATCTATACTAATTTCATGAAATTTCCTGCATAATTCACAAATTTGATCAAAAGTTTGCTGAAAAATATCACCTTGTCCTAGTGGATTTAGATTATTTCTAGCATTATCAGTAAGTCCTCTTAAGAGCAAGGTTCTAATAGTGCTAGAATCAAGCTTAAGTTTCGACCTTTGTAAAAATATACAGAAATATTCAAAGTAATCTTCAAGAGTTTCATCATCATCTTGTATGATTGTAAAAATCTCATCCTGTATGTCATGAGTTTTGCAATATTCTTGATATTTAGACAAAAACACTTTCTTCATCTGATCCCAAGAGGTTATAGAGTTTCCTCTTATCCCCATGAACCAGCGTAAAGTTGAGTCCTTGAGAGTAGCAAGAAATAATCTTAACTTCTGAGTGTTAGTTGAATAATCATAACTCCTACACAGAATATCAAACTCGAATAGAAAAGAGTCAGGGTCTTCATTAACTTTACCATGGAAATGTGGGAGAGCTAATGGTGGAATATTCTTCATTTGTGCCACAGTATCAGAATCCATGATTGGAAACACAAAATTGGATTGTTCTCCACTTACTTGGTTTTCACCGGACCCTTCCACATAATTTTCATGATCTGCCATTATTTCTCTCTTACTCTCAATAGGTTGAACCACACCTGAGCTATTGTCACCAGAATCCAAGTGGATTGCTCCTGTGTGATGGATTTGAATTGGATTGGGCTTCCTACTCGTAGAAGGATATGCAATATGAGAATTGTTTTCAGAATTCTTTTGGCCCTTAGTGGGATTTGAACGCTTACCTTTCCTAGGCATTCATTTCAGAAAAAGAAAGAAAAGAAACAAGTAATTTCTAATAAAAATGTTGTCAAAAATCAATTAACACCAGTAAAATTCCTTCAGAAAATATTTTCCAAACAATACTGAGAAAATAAAGAAGAATTACCTCTATTGTATAATTAGAAAATTCTTACCAAATCAAATCGCCTCCCTGGCAACAACGCCAAAATGTTGGGTGCAGGAATTACACTTGAGTAAACTCAACACTTAAATTGTCAACCCGGGGGATTCATAAACTTAGAGACAAAGCACAGGCAATGCCAGAGATAGTATGAATATTTCTAATATCAATTCCTACTTTCTTTAAAGGAAAGATTGTAGAATCAAACTATAAATATAAAAAGCCAACTTGAACCATCAAAATAATCTGAGACTGGAACAAGGGAAAATGTACTTGCAAAAGAGATTTAGAAATAAAGGGCAATTACTCTAGCTAACTATTGATTATCTACCGAGTGTGTGTTTTATTTAGCAAAGACACTTTAGTAGTCTTCTACAGATGGGCCCTTCAAACCTGCTTATGTAAAGATTTCCTTCTCGCAAGAATCTATCTTGCACTAGTGCAGTCCACTTGCACTAGTGCAGGAACAACGATTTATGCAGAGGGTGTAAAATGATGTCTATACTAAAAGAATTTTTTCTTCATGCAAGGGCTTGAACTTTCTCAAGTCCAAAGCACTCAGATCCAGTAACAAGAAACTGGTTCTTGTACCAGATTAGAGCTTCTTACACTTGAACATTTAATTCTTGAAATAAATTCTTAATTACTGCAAGTGTTATGAAACCGAATTGCATACCAAAAAGATGAATGTTTTTGAGTTTATCAAAGTACAAAAATAGAGAAACAATCTTTATAATTTATCTTGTCATGAAATATTAGTGAATGCAAGAAAGCTGTTAGAAGTAAGCTAAAAAGGCTTGCTGCATCACACTAACTTGCACTGGTGCAACTTCAATTCTTCTGCTTAAACTAGGCAGGAAACCAAATGAAATAGACTTGCAGAAAGTGAATAGCACACCAATGTAGACTGGTGCAGGTAATTTCTCCTGCTCGGACAAGGTGGGGAAAACCAATCCAAACAAAACGTGTAGAAAGTGAATAGCACACCAACGTGCACTGGTGCAGGTAATTTCTATTGCTTGGACCAGGCGGGGAAAACCAATCCAAAATCAGATGCAGGGAAAGGAAATTTAACTACTTCACATTGCAGCTCTACTTTCACTCAAATAGGAATTCAGATGATGTAAATTAAATCACACTTGGCGGTAATCACACTTGGTGGTATAAAACATAAATTACAAGAACATAAAATAGGGAGAACGTACTGGGTTGGCTGGGCCCTAGCCAACGAGTGCATTTCCCTTTCAAATGGATTTGCTACTTAGTACTATATCAATTCATTAGCTGTTAAACATAAAAAAATAAGATTCATGAAACATAAGGCAGAGCTCCTTTTCTTATTAAATCTTAAAGGAAAATACATGCATGATTACATATCCAACCCAAATTTAGGCGATAACAAAATACAAGCTTGTTACCGCCTTCTTGGTTCTATCTCTGTTCTATACAACTCTATCAACCATTCCCCATCTCGGCCTATTTACATTTCTTGTTATATAGATCCTTGGCTAAAGGCCAAAAGGATAATTTAACTTGTTACATAACCGATTGTAGAATTTAGATTGTTCAACTAATTACATGACCAATTGCAGATCATTTAACTAATTACATAACCAATTGTAGAATTAAGCTTTTGGTCTTCAAAATTAGGCATTTTAACAGAACAGGCCATAGCAATCTCCAGTTGTTCGTTTCTCATAAATCTAATCTCAACTACCTCTAGATTGCCTTACTGTTGTAACTAGAGCTCGGCTACCTTAAGATCTAACATGCTATCATGGTTAAAGTGACACAAAACTGGGTGGTGATCAAGGAGATCCAAATCTGCTGCAAGGATTCGCGGTGCTGGCACTGGTGCGAGGTCCGCTCCTGCACTAAGATCAGCAATCACGTAAGCATTTAACTACCAAATAACATTGGAGGTATTGATAAGTTACGAAAGTAATTATAAGCAATAAATCACGTAATGAATAATTAATAAATGCTAAGTTAAGTTAAAAAAAGTAAAATATAAAGTTAATATAAAATGTGTCATCGTTTTTGCACTAGTGCAAGATGAGGGTGTGTAAGAGGGGTAAAACAGGGGTAAATGGTTAATATTTAGGAAGGGAAGAATGGTCAAAAGGGGGAAAATTAGGGGGCTAACATACTGACCCATCAAACTCAAGATGTCACCATATCTCATGTTCATAATTCGTATCATCTATTTCCACCACTTTTTCCTCAACTTGGCTACCTTGTTTAGTGGAAAGTTCTAAAGTTTGGACAGTTTCCTTTTGTTTTGAAACTAAAATTTCTTTTGGTTCCTTATCAACCCTATCTAAAAGAGTTCCTTGTGTTTCATTAGTATTATACAAAATAAAAAAATCAATGTCTGAATGTACAAAGTAGATAGGAAAGTTTTGAAGGCGATCCTAGCTACTTACCATGTATTTCATTAAAGTTTCTCAGTGCAGCTTCTTGGGTTGTCCAAAAATAGAAATTGTTGCATATGACATATCAAGTTGTAGAGATCCTTGAAGTTTGGCTCCCCATGACCTGGATAACAGCATGCCATACTTCGGTGGGATGTCAGCAACTATAATATCCATAAGGATTCTCTTGGCAGGATATTGAACTAAGGTAACACAAAGGTCTTTAATCAATCCCAGACACTTTACTTGACTTGAGTCAAATGAAAATAATTCCTTGTATGGTCTTGTAATGTCTAGGTTCAATTTTTCCATTACTAATTTAGCCATTAGGTTGTGGGATGCACCAGAATCCAACATTGCATTATGAATAATTTTGTCATGGATGCCAAGGCTAATATAGAAAGGTGGTATCCCTCCTTCTAATAGTTTTCCATTAACATCTAGACCAAATATAAGTTCAGGTTGGTCATCAAACAAGTTAACAGAATCTTCATTCTTAGCAAGGTTCAAGGTTTGGTTTATCTGTGTTTTGTAGGTTTCATTCTTGATTAAATTTATCAAAGGGACTAAATTTTTTAGCTTAGCTACCTCTGCTCCCAAATTAAAAGGCAAAAGGGCTTTCTCTATTTGAGGGTTTGTACTTTTGACAGTAGGTTTTTGAGTGGGATGGTCTTCTTTTTCTTGACTAGGGACTTCCTTTTTTTAATTTTCCAATCTAGTATTTTGAGGTCTGTCCACTGGTTTTTTGGGGAAAGTTGAAGAACAAGGTTGATCATCACAAGGTTGAATAGGGGTAATATCTTCAATGGTAGGACCAGAAGATTTCTGGTTTTGTCTGGGGAGAGTCTGGAGGACTTTATAAACCGGGGGTTCTTTGATTTTCTTTGGTTGATTTGGCATTTATTTCTTGGTTTGGTCAGAGGTATCAGAATTCTTTTTACTCCTTAGGTTATACTGCTTATGTACTTCAAATATGGCAGAATCATAACCTTGTTTATAGTCAAATAACTCTCCAGACTGGATTTGCATTTGTTGCAGCATATGCAATTCCTAATCATCTTCGGTCAGAAAAATAGTACCTTCATCATTTAGTCCCATCAGGTTAATTTGTGTGTCTTGCTTTGGGTCCTCAGGATGGGATGTTTCTGCATAATGTTCATGGAAAGGAGGTCTTATATTCTGATCAGGTCCATTTTTTCTAGTATTTTGGTTTGGGTTTTTCCTAAAGTTTGGGTTTCTAACTGGAGGTGTCTGTTGATTATCCCATTGGGGTTTCCTCTTTATATTATATATTATATCCATTAACTTTTCCATGCCTTTTTCTAAACTATCTATTTTAATTTCAGAGGGTGAAGGCTCATCTTTAGCTGATCCTCTTCTTTCATTCCTAACTCTAGCTCTTTTAGCTAATAAATTGGCCTCTACACTTACTGCTACACTTTGCATATCTTCTAGGGTTGGGGGCTTTCTTTCTCTAAGATGGAATGGCATGTATGTGTCAAAACCATCAGGGAACTTTATTAATGCTATGTTAGGTGGGCCTAAGATTAACTAGAATTGCATTGTATATATTTTTAAATCTGGTGCAGTAATCTTGAATAGTTTCATTAGGTCCTCTACTAATATTTTCATATTCAAAAAGGATCTGTAGAGGATTCCTTTTCTTTTCCCATATATTCAAAAATTTCTACTAAAATACTTCTAAACTATCAATACTATTATCCAGAAGTGATCTAAACCATTTTCTAACATCACCAGCTAGAGTCTAAGTGAATAATCTCATTTGGAAATCCACAATATCAATTTCATGAAGTTCAAAGTAGTCTGTCATTTTATTAACATGATGTTATGCAGTATAGTGTCCTATGCCATCAAATTGGATGATTTTACTCTGGTAGTCTGCTGGCATGGCACCAAGTGGGGCATGTAAGACAAGGGGAGCATATCTATTTTCCATGGCTATAAGATGGGATGGGCTAAAATGTGGGGTTGAGGCACTAGAAGATGATGCAGTAGTGGAGTATGAACTAGGACCAACAGGTGGTACCTAGGATATGGTAGGTTGGTAAGGGAGTGAGGGTATGAATGGAGGTGGGGAATGGACTTCAGAGGTTGAAGGGAACAATGGTGAACTAAGAGTAGTGGATATTGGTTCAGAAAGCTCAGGGTTCCTAGTAGTAGTAAGGGATGCCTGTGGGGAATTTAGAATATATTAATCAATTGACTGATTGGCCTTTTGGACTTCAAGGTCCACAATAAACTCTGGATCTAGAACAATTTCATCAAGTTCACTTTCAAAACTTGTTCTAAATAGGGAAAGATCAAATGGCACGTCAAAGGGAAGGTCTTCTAAAAACAACAACTCATCAGGGCACAAATTAGCTTTGATTAAAGGTGTTTGACTGACTGAACTTTCTTCTCTTTTGGGTCTTCTCGAAATCAGGTTGGGATTATCAACTACTGGGGCAGGGTTTGGATCTGGATTAGCCCTAGTGTAGTGAGTTCTCCTTGAAGCCAGAATTTCAATCTTTTTCTAATTACTTTCTTTTTCTGAGATTCTGTAAATAACTTCTAATAAATCCTTTAATAGGCTTGAAAGAACAATTTAAAATTTTCTTAATGGTTTATTAAGAATGAGGATTTGACTCCCCAGTATGGTCACCACTATGTTATTACTCATAATGTTCCTTAGAAGTTATCATAAGAAGGAAGAAACTGAGGTAACCACAAGCCAATCCTTTAAGTATAGGCTCTAGCGAACCTATGACTCAAAGAAGGCTCTCTGTATGTAATTTATCTTTGTTTCTTATGGGATTGTAGGCTAGTTCTTAGTGTTCCTTGGGGTTTTGGTTTTGTTTTGAAGGTTGGGTGGTTGAATTCTTAGAGTAGATGGATAGAGCTAGGTCTTCAAGCCATTGGGCTATGGAGTCAGCAAATGGATAGTAGGACTGGACCAATTCATTAAAGGGAATGTTCACAGGGCAAGCTAGCAGGGGGAAATGAAAAGCTTTAGGCCTAATGGGTGAAGTAATTCTAACCAAGGTGAAAGGGCACTCAAGAATCCTTAGAACGGGATCAGAATGGAGAACAGAGGATAATCAAGAACAAAGGGAAATTAAGAATCCTTTACTATTGATCACAAGAAATCACCTAAACTAAGGAGCAATCAAGAATTCCTTAACTTAGATTTGTGACGAAAACATATAATAATGCATAACAGTCAAGACAGAGTGCATTTAAGCAATTTCGGAAATATCATTCCATGTTATAACATTAAGAGTTTAGAGATACATAAATATTACGAAAAACTTGAAAGAAAACAACATTGAACATGAGAGAATACTTATTTGTATTTCACTTTACACAAGAATCCTGTAAAATGTCTAATATTTATTCCTTGATCCAGTAAGCCAATACAGTCATTGATACAATAGAATTTCTTATTCAAGAGAAATAGTATATAGAAATGTTTTGGAATCCAGACTACATACTTTGAATTGTGAAGTATTTATACAAAACTTATTACAAAATATCTCAAACAACTTGAGATTTTTTCTAGGAAATACAAATATCTTCTAGCAAAAAGATAGAGACAACTAATGAACTATTTCTTGCTATCCCTTTAATTATGGTTGTGCTGGCCTTTATGGTTGAGATGTAGCCCTTTATGCTAGCTGATAGTGCTGGAATTTTTACATTGGAGTCTTCTTTACTTTGATCTTTCATCTGATACTCTTTTACCATGGACCGAAAACCATCGTGTCCAAAACCATGTGCAAAAATCATGCACAAAACCATAGGTGGGTCCACCCAACCTAACATAGGGTCCAAAACCAAAATTTTTCGGGGCGCTGCCCCGAACCCATAGAGTTAGGTTACCTGCACCCCTCAAACCCCCTGTGACCCCCCGCTACATAATCGGTGCAATGAAGGGGGGGCTCTGCCCCCCTTCTAACCTCCTGGTTAACTATGTGGGCTAGTTTTGGAACAAATATAACACAACCCAACACTAATATGGTTCATAAAATTATCAATTGTCTTTTCTGATTTGATGGTTGATGATTATAGTCTGTGGATGTTATTTTGAAGTTCTTTTGATTCTCATAAGTTGTTTATGACTTGATGTATAACTAGTTGATGATGATGCCTTGATGATTATTACTGATTTTTGCAATGATTAGATCCGATAGTGAACAATTGGCACATGTGTTAGAAAATTATATATTACGGAGCAATGGAACACATAAAATATTGCAGAAATATAAACATAGAAAATGCATAAAACAAGAGAGACATAGATATACATGGTTCATCCAGTTTGGGCTACAACCACCCCGAACAACCAATCCTTCCTTTCTATTATCTAGCAAAATGAAGAGACACAACCTACAACAGATCCATTGTAATATCCTCTATTTTCTCTCACGGTCTCACCTCTCTGTTTCTCACTTAGAGAATACACATCTATTACACAACCTCCAATACAATGCCCCCATACAAAGAGAGGGGTTTCCTTCTAGGGCAAAAAACCCTAAACTAAACATAAGTTCTACTGTCAGATCATCTGCCTAATGAAAAGCCCAGATTGACTAGAAATTACTATACTTTTACAAGGCAATTTTACATTTGTTTTTAGCTTCGGGGGTGCTACCTCCGAAACCCCTGCCAAGGGACTATTGGCCCCAGGACCCCCTAGCCAGGGGGATCGACCCCCCTGAACCCCCGTGGGGGGGACAAGTCCCCCCTGCACCACCTTGCGTGGAGGGGTATACAAACTTCCTGGGGTATACATCCGACTAAATAAAGACCTCTGAACAATCATGCTCCACACCCAACAACATGTTCATTGGGAGAATATGTTATTCTTCTAATAATGAATTATTTCCATTATGTTTAGAAATATTTGGTACATAATGATTCTTATCAATGGTGAGGATTATTATGAAGTTTTTAAATGATACATCATGCTATGCTGCGGTCATGGGTTGCCTATGATGAAATCTCAGATGATACTTATATTGCTTGAGCCACATAGTTTTTATTTAGATTAGATTTATGGATGTTTCGGATGATTCTTTTGATGATGCATATTGTTATGTTGCTTACATGATGATCCCAATAAGTTCAAGGAGAAGAACAAAGCTTGAGTACACATCTTCATTATTTGATGATGTTAAGTGTCACTCATTTCTGTTATGTTGCTACCATCATGCCTTCAAATATGCATAAATTTCATAGGGTGTAGTTATGGATGAGGATTCCTATATTTATTTGCTCTCACATGGTTGAGGATTGTTGCTTTTGATGGTATCTGGAAAGTTTGAAAAATGATTGTAAGCTCATGGTTTTCTTTCAAGTGTCGGTTGATTGAGCTTTGAGTAAATGGTTGATTCAGTTGTATCAGAAATTGATGATTAGGTGCTTCAGTTATGTTAGAGGGTTCAATGACTGATCGATTCAATTGTGGTTGATTCAGAGATTGATGATTGGGCTTTAGTGATTGGTTGATGCAGATGTATTTGATGGTTGTATTACAGAGGTGATTGATTTTGAGCTTCAATGTTACTGATGGGACCAATATGAAAATTTGATGAAACGTGGCCTACATATTGTGTTGTTGAGTGCCAGGAGTATCCAGTCTAAAATTTATGAAACATGATTCCTGGATGTTGGGATAGGGTCCCCTAGGTCAGATTTGGGGCGAAAGCTCAAGTGTTGGGGTAAAAGCCCAAGTTTTGATGTAACAAGATGTAAAGTCTCTACAAATTATGGACACGGAGCGCGGAGTTAGATAAGAATCAGAAATGATTTTTAACCTCATTCATGTAAATTCGAGTGGGTTTTTAGATCCACCCATGGTCCGCAGAGCATGGGATTGTATAAATAGATTTGTCTTAGAAAGTCTAATGCAGTGATCTGATGATGATGGATGTAATGGGTTGACAGAATATAGATTGAGATAGAAGTCTTAGAGGAGGGAAAGACTCTTCAGCTGAGTGTGCATAGGCCTATAGTAGTGTCCGAAACTAAGTGCATGGGCCCCTACAACTAAGTGTGTAGGGAAGTATTGCATCTACAAAATTATACTCAACAAAGAAGATTGTTACAAAAATTAATGTGTTTTCTCTCTTTACTTATGTTATGTATGATTGCGATATATGATATGATGAATGATATATTTATGAAATAATGATGCATTGATGCACAACTTTACTTTATCTATATTATTATCTGAATGCAATTAATTTTAAGTGATTACGCAAAGGTCTTAACACTTTCTGTTAAAGTTATTAAACATTTAATTAGATCTAAGTAAACACTGACCTAAGGGTAATCTAAGGTGCGCGTAAATAACTAATTGGCCTACTCAGGGTCCGTAAAAGCTAGTCATAGACCTTCGCAAAGGTGTAGAGACAAATTAAAGGAAGTTACAACAATAAGACATAAGGGCTTAGAGATCTGCGTGAAGGCAGAGCTAGGTCTAACATCCCCCCATACTGCTTCGGGTAAGACTTCAGTTAGCACTTTGTGGGTTGATGCCAAAAGGGCCAGGGGATTTGTTTGGCGTAGCTAACTCTGAACCTAGGTCAGGACACCCTATGCCAACAAATGGTTCAATTGTTGGGACCAAGATCTACATAAAGAGATGTATGATGTCACATCACTAGAATCCAACCAAGAAGGAAATTGAGAAGTGGCTGGATAGAAATATTCATGAATTCACGATGTAAGAAGAAAGGAATCTACACCTAAAAAAAGAACAGTGGTTGGATAGAGATTTGTACACATATATACATGAAATTTTCTTCTACACCTTCTCGATTGAACTATATGAGTGGATAACTAAATTGGTAGACGAAAAAGGAAGGTGGAAGCTTGACGGTCCACTAGTGTGGACTCCAGAATTAGTGTGAAGGTTGGAAGCTCATGAGGATAAGATCGCGTGTGCTGTTGACCATTGACTTGATTGAGTTATAGGAGGATTTGTTATAGAGTTCACAATCGACAACTCAGTCAATTATAGTGAAGCAGAGAGATGCTTCTTCAAGGGACTGCGAGGTAAGTATCTAAGATCTTTGAATAATTGGATTAAGATGTTGTTGTGTGAGAAACAGGTTATACTACTACCTTGATGTTTGGAGCTACGTGAAGTGGGAAGCTCTTTAGAGATAGGGGAAGAACAGGTCCTGAATATATCCCATTGATTGGACCTCCTATGAGTGATGACAAGGGAGCAACACAAGCTTCACTATTGAGTGTTGTCCAGTTGATAAGGTAGGGTTTTCTGTGAATACCTCATCCATCCACACCATCTACACCTTCACCTCCACAACATACACCTTCGCCCACACCACCACCACCACTACCATCATTCAACATATCGAATACAATGAAGTTTCCAGTCTTCAAGGGCTTAGGAAGTGAGGATGCAGATCATTTTTGGTTTGTTGTGAAGGTTGATTGGACAACACAACAAATTATGAATGATAATATAAAGAAGGCACAATTGGTTACCACTTTTTCAGGATCATGCACTGACATGGTACATTAAGTATTGCATCGATAACCCCCTGGCATCATTAGCAAACACTCAGACCGCTCTGAATAAAGAATCGGTAAGCCTAAATCTAAATCACAATCAATAGTTGGATTCAAGGAATTCATGATGAGGGCTGATGAAATTCTCTGGGAATTAGATCAAAGATTGAAGTGAAATATCCATGAAGCTAATATGAATCTCACAGATAGTCATCACTATGAATGGTTTGTAGCCTCACTCCTACCCCAACTAAGGGTTTCTTTGTCACAATAAAAGATAGAAACTCAGGTGGAATCTCTAGAAAGTGCAATGAGATTGCATGAAATGCCTATTTAGGATGCTTCTTTGGGAGTTCAACAAATTCACGCAGAGTTGCAAAACCTTTTCCTGAAATTGCAGAGCTTAAAAAAAGAAAAAGCAGCTCAGCCGGAGGTGCACAAGGAAGTCTGGTGCCTCAAGTGTAAGAGCCAGGAGCATGACAAAGATCACTGCCCCATTTTCATGAATTATATCACAAGGGGGGGGGTCATTTTCCCTAAAACAGGAAGCTCTAGCAGGAATAAGTACGGGGCCTACATTATGGTGCATTATCTATCAGGCAGTGGGAAAACATGTAACCAATAATTGTCACTTACTGCAAAAGTTTGTGCAGACACCACAACAATTGTTCTGCGTTTTCTCCAAATCGATGGACCATGATGAGCACCACTATTGAAGCTATGAATTAATGATGGAAAGGATGTCTACATATCAAATGCAAGCAGAAAATCATCCTCCGGATCAGGGAGCTAGGGGAGCATGTGAAGAATATCACGGGCACGGACGAGGCCAAGGAGGAGGAGGACCTGGTAGGGGTCATGGGTAGGTCATTTGCTACAATTGAGGGAGGCTAGGACACTATGCACGGGAGTGTATGAATCAAACATGCCTGTCATGCCAATACTGCACTTAGTTTGACCACATAATCGAAGAATGTCTTGTGCTGATGACCAAGATGCAGGAGAAGAAGGTGCAGCCTCAACACCATACCCAGAACTTACACATGATGAGGGTTGAGCCCCATGAAGAGGATCCAAATGTGAATATCACACTATGAAGTGGGATCATGAATGGTGACGATAAGGGAAAATAATCTGAAGAAGGTGGATGGGTCCGCAAGGCCCCGGAAAAGGATATTGGGTTTGATTTGGAGAGTGCAAAGGAAACATTCATGGAAGCAAAGAAAAGCTTCACTGAGGCCTCTACCTCAAGAAGTCAATACAAACTATGGGCAATTGACGTGCTTACGGAGGTTAACCCCTCTGTGCTTACCACTTTCTTGGAGACTTATATGAAACTACTACGCGATAGCAAGGATGTGAAAGTGCTACAAGAATTGATAAATAAGTGTGCTGGAAAGGAAAATGCTCTTGAAGGACACCGCATAGTCAGAAATATTGGCAAAAATTAGACAAGGACTGGGCACGAGATGAGGCTCACCACACAAATAGGAGCCAATGAGGCGGACTAGTTTATTATTGATCCAAGATCTGATGTGAATGTTTTCCCTAAACAGACGTGGGAGGGGATGGGGATACCTACGTTGTAGTAGTCTTCGATTCAGTTAAGGATGGAAAACCAAAAAAATATTATCCCTATGGGACATCTACACGGATTTACCGTAGATATAGAAGGTACGAGAGCGCTGGATGATTTTTAAGTAATAGAAATTGTTGATGACAACAATTCATACCCCACACTCCTTGGAATTGACTACGTTATTGATATGAATGGGGTAATCAATTTGAAGAAGTGTACAATTTCATTCAAAAGGAAATCACTCTGCGTTGTATTACCATTGGACCCTATAGAAGGACCGCACTATACTGAACCAGTCCGTGACTATGAAGAAAGAAATGATGATTTGGATCAGATATATAAAATAAGAGCGAGACCAAGATTGGATAAATCCAATAGCTGATGGACGGGTTGCATGGGACCATGAAAGCTCCTGTACCTCAGACTCAAATGAAGAATTGGAGCATTGGAAGAATAGGTTGCATGAAGTATCTACGCTGCACTGTGTGTCATTGGAGGTAAGAAATTTACCTTATTACGATGGATTAACCGATGAAGATAAGTTTTTGGATGTTTTTGAAAGAGAAGTCCTAGAGGATCACTGCTTTCAGGCATTGGATTTAGCACTGTGTGCTACACCCGCACGGTGGTGGGGTACGCACAAGGACAACTTTGATGAATTGCGCGATTACAAGAGGATGATGAGGATATGGTTTGGTCATCCTATAGTGTGATTAGCCAAAAAATATGATTGGAGGAATGATCTATGTGATAATTTGGAAAAATGGACTAAAGTGTATGGAATGGAGCTGCAACCAGAGTGGGTGCACTTGTTCTGTCACACTCTAGACATAATCCCTATGAATTGGTACTTAGAAACAGAGCTCTGCCATGGCACCATAGAGTGGGATATCTTAAGGGAAGGATTTTTTATGACCTTTAGTTTTGAATATGGATTTGAAAGCATTGATGAGGTGATCTTCCAAATTCCACGGGATCCTTTGGAATTAGTTCAACTGGATTGGAGCACCCAGCTGCGCCATGCGCTGGAATGCTATAATATGAATTTTGAAGGGGAGGATGAGGATCCACGAAATATCAATATCCCAGAAGCAAAGAGCCAGCATGAGGTCAAAGGTTTGTAGATAGAGAACCCGTATATCACTGTGCCACTGAAAACTAGGAAGGTAAACATTGATACTAAAGTGGAGCCTAAATTCGCAAAGATCGAAGATTACTAGGATGATGCCACAATGGATAAAGTCGCTGAGTTACTTTGCAAGTATTAGGATACTTTTCTTACAAAATTTCCAGACTTGAAAGGCATCATAGGCGATTTGGGAGTGATGAAAATAGCTTTGAAACTAGACGTGAAGCCCATTAAGTAGAGGCCATATGGCCTTAATCCCAAATATAAGGAAAATGTCTTCTTGGAATTGGACAAGATGCTTGAGGCAGGTATTATTGAGCAAGATGTTGGAGGAATCTGATTGGGTGAGCCCAATGGTAGTCCAAGAAAAGAAGTAGAAGGGAGAGATAAGGATTTTTGTAGATCTAAGAAAGCTTAATGATGCTTGCATCCATGATCCTTTCCAACGCCGTTTACTGATGAGGTACTGGACAATGTTGGAGGGAAGGATGTTTACTCATTTACTGATGGGTTCTCTAGATACCATCAGATTAAGATCGCACTAGAAGACAAGAGTAAAACAATCTTCATGACAGAATGGGGGTGTTTTCAGTATACATTGATGCCCTTCAGACTCAAGAATGTACCAATGATATTCTCTCGCGTAATCATTGCGACATTCAAATAATTTATTCACAAATTCTTGGAGGTATATTTTGATGACTGGACAATGTTTGGGTTGTGTTAGCTCCTGCTGCAGCAGGTATTCATTTTTCATGATTGGCATTTCACAGGCCAAATATGTTGTACTTTGCTTGCTGCAATGCTCCATATTTGCTCAAACAGTCTCCAAATGAAGAAGGCTACTTTAAGTTCATTCAATTGCCTTCAAATTTTGTAAACGTTTTCCTGGTATCGCTACTTCTAGTTAAAGGGAGGTCCAAACAGTTTAGTCTTGGTCTCCCTAGGTTTAAATTTCATGTTTTAGAATATAGAGATTGCAAGTCTGACCAAACAGTTTAATCTTGGTAGACTCTTAGGTAGAGAAACAGAAGAGTCCAACAGTTTAATCTGGGCTCTGGAAGAAATAAGGGTAGTATGTAGATAGGAAAGCATCAAAAGAAAAATGTATGATGGGTTTGCAATTCCAAGTGCACCCCCAAGCAAAAGAAGAAAAAATGTTAGGCAAGTAGGCTGGGTAGCTAGTTCTGCGGCTGTTGAAATTGTTGATCAGTTCCAAGTTTGCAGGTATCATATCATGCGGAGCGTAATCAGCAAATATTTGTAAGAAAAAAAGGCTCAAATGAGGTATAACTAACTCCCCTTCTCTGCTTTCCCCCGATCATTAACTAACATCCCCAAAAGAGGTCAATATCTGCTTGACACCTCTTAAGTTCATCATCTTCATAACGCTGGCTTGAGTAAAGATCTGCTTTACTCACAGTTGTTCCATATCTTCTCCCAAAGTATGGTCCTACCCCCTACAACAGCCTAAGTTCTCCCAAAACTTAGCACTTTATTACCATCTCCATATTAACCACTAACATTATTATGTAGCTCCCTATGTTTCCCGTCCCCGTATTAATATTAAGTAAATTCCCCTACATAATATCCCTCCCCCTGGTTGAAAAATAACCATACTACCTCCCGAGAATTGTTCAGTTTATCAGAAACTAAGCAAGAACACCGACCCCCAAACCACCTTCCAGATACTATGGACTCCTTCCTAAGTCTAAAACTCCTCCGAAGTAGTAGGACCCCTTCCGAAACTTCAAAATCCCTTCACACCCACTTACTTACCTTTTCCCCTCATTGCCTTTTTCGCATCGCAACCTCGCTATTTTACTTTCATACAAAACATTACCCATCCGTCCCTGTCGATGTGACATCATGAAAACGGAAATCGGCGATCGCAAGTGCCGAGTGTCCAATCTATTCACCCCTCCGTGTCCGCCGATGCGATATCGCGATATCGCATATGGGCAGTCGCAAGCACCAAATGTCCAACCCAATGATCCCCCTCTTTCCCCGCCGACGCGATATCGCGATATCGCATCGGAGTCTCTTCACCAACAGTTCATCCAGTACCTCACCACGTCGCACTGTACCAGGGACCCACAGCTGACGTCATCCGCCGTACAGCCGACGTCACGCTTATGTCAGCAGCCAGAAAAGCCGAAAAAGTTTCTCGCAGGAAGAAAAGTCGCATTTCGGAGCTCCAGATCAAGAAACAGAGGCAGTTTCCGATGCGCGAATAGCATCGCTACAGGAGCTACAAGAAATAGGCCATTTTGAGGAATCTTTAGGGAATCTTCTAATTTTCGAGCCCACTGCGCGCCGAAAAAGCCCGAAAATCGCCCAATCGTGCCAAAGGATCCGGTTTGAAGACAACAACAGATCATTCACAGAGTTTAAAGTGTATCAGATCAAATCAGCAGGCTTCAAGCATGTCAAAGAGTATCAGTCGACGGCGGAAACCATCAATGTAGTGGCAAAGTGTATAAAAGAATATCTTGAGCAGCGGCCCAAAGCAAGAAAAAATTGAATATCTTCCAGCAGATTCACAGAAGGAGAGCCAAACTACTTGAAGCTCTCAAATCGCAATAATTTCACATTCAATTCGCACCAAAGCCGAACTGCAGCCCCAAAGCACATTCACTCCAGCAGCACTGCATCTGGTCCCCAAGGGCCACCTCGTCACCTGTTTCGATTCAGCTGCCCCCAGCGCAGCCAAAAAGATTTACTTGCATTTATTTCCAGCAGCATTTAGATTTTTTAAGAGTTCTAAGCAGACCTGTCAAGATCACTTGTAATGATGTCTTTCTGATATTTTGTCTATAAATACCACCCGAAGCGATATTGTAAAGGGTTGGTTGGTTGGTAGTAGTAGTTGTTGGTCAGTTTCCTTTCCAGCAATTTCTCTGAGTAAAGACTCGCACTGTAACTGTCATATTTTTCATAATCAAAGATTGATGAAAGCATGGATTACGAAACAACTTGCTGTTATCTCTTGGCCAAGGAATGATCATGGAATTCCTGTGTCTCTGCATGATCCAATAAGTGTTTTTCCTCCCTGTTTATTTTATGTTTTTATCATCTTTCCTCCTTTCTAAGCTGCAGGAAAAAATAATAGCTTAAGATTTGTTTAAATACACCTTAAGTTCAATTTCTGCACTTTTCGATGTTTTCTGCTGAAACAGTTATGAGCTAGAATTCTTAAATGCTCTGGTTTACCCTGTTTCTTTCATATATGAGTGCATGTCTTTGGAAT